>JARYHS010010011.1:0-37154 GCA_031002005.1 Vandiemenella viatica | reverse complement strand
GTAGATGACCTACTAGTTTGGTGAGAAGACAAGAGGTGCAGGATCAACTGGATGTGTGGGAGAGAGTAGTTGCAGCATATGGCATGAAGTTCTCTGCAAGAAAGAAGAACAGGACAAAGGCATATCACTTGGAGGAGAGCAATTAAATACAGTGGAATGTTTCAACTATTTGGGAAGTTGGATTGCAGAAAATGGAGGAAACGGGATGGAGATAAATGAAGAGCAAGATGTGCAGATAGATTTTTTAGGAGTACTAGAGATCCGGTATTGATAAAGGATGTTCTGCAAAAAAATAAGGAGGCAACCTATAAAACATACTTTATGCCAAATTTAAAACATGGATCGGAAACCTGGGCGATGGATGAGATTGAGAAAGGGAGAGTACAAGCTCTTGAAATGAAATTTATGAGTAGAGTAGGAGTAACAAGAAGAGACAAAATAAAAATGAGATAATCAGGGAGATTATCAAGAAGGAACCGCTACAGCAAACAATAGAAAAATATAGGTCACAGTGGTATGGGCATGCAAAGAGAATGGGAGAGGAGAAGATATCAAGGAATATGCTGGTCATGGAGCTGAAAGGGTAAGAGGCCCAGAGGAAGATCGACGGACAGATTGGTGAAAGGCATTAAAAATGTGTGGAAGAAAGAGGAGGAAATTTGGCGATAGTAGAAGAAGAGAGATGATGGTTGGGCAGGAAGCTGGTGAGGATTTTGTTCCCAGCAGACCTGACTAGTGGCTGGAAGCTGCTCTAAATGATGCTGCTGCTGCTGATGATGATGATCATGAACTCTTTATCGAAGCTACAAATGTATTTGGAAACCGCAGTCAACAATGTACAAAGACAATATAGCAAGAAATAATGCATACCGAGATTTGATAACAAACGTGAATCACCCGATGCCGACTGTAAAAAGTATAAAAAACTATAATCAAAAACTTGGTCTGTCTACCACTCTGAAGTGAAAGGAAAAAAAACTAACAATTCGAAGCAAATAGATTCACTTTAGCCAGAATAGCATTTTGCACATGTGTATTTCGATTCAGTATAGCACTTTCAACTTTAGACAGTAGCTCGTGAAATTGACATGGTAGCATGCGTAAATGATTTTTATAATCTTTCTACTTTTCTTTTTCAGGTTGACAGTAGTTTATGGATACATTGTATTGCAAGCTATAAAATGATTTTGTTCAGTTCTGTACAGATATCCACTTGGTTTTCCATAAACCCCACCACACTGGCAGAGAGCTTACTAGTGAATGACATGCGTAAAGGAGAGTTTGCTTTGAGTGTGCTTCTTATTTCAAGGAAATGTATACAGTTCAAGAACATGCTCCTTTTAAGCATGCTCATTGGCAGCAGTCTGTCTTTAACAATGACATAACCAAAGATAGGAAGTTGAGCACTGCCTTAGACCTACAAACTGTTCACGCTTTGTATTAATATATGTTGTAATATTGTCTATCTGGGGCAGAAATTGGATACTGAAAGGATTACCATCAAAATTATAATCAACTAATTACAAAAAAAAAATGAAAATGAGCTACAAAAATCAGTTTTACTTTTAAACAAAGTGGGGAAAAAAAAAATCAGTCAAAAATAAAGCAAAAGCTTTGAAAGAAATTACGATCTTAAATAAGGGCAGCAACTAATTAAATTCACTGAAACTGAACTATTATTCCATGCATCATATGAAGAAAAAAACTAGAATAGGAACTTGTGTAGGGTTATCCAAACAAATTTGATGCCAACAAAAAATTGTTTACAATTTAACACCACAGCAGTGGCATGAAAACAAATGGTGGTTGCAAATGATAACAGTTTTTATATTTTAACTTTTACTTTAACATTAACTGAAACAATATCCATTCAATTTAAGATGATATTGGAGTACCAATACAACTTCTGAAGAATTGTTTCAGAATCAATAAATTACTTAGTCTGGCCATTAAACACTTTCTTGGACAGGATATTGATTCAAGGGTATCTACTATTCCTGCAAATTCTGCAACTGATGTTCGTGAATTCTGTTATCAATGACACATTTGAAACAAACATCTCATTGCTTGTACACTTGCTTTATTCTTACAAAATAAAAAAATAAATAAAATTGCCATGCATAATCAAACTATACTTATTGCATGAGCTTTTAAAATGGTAGACAATAGAATGACATTCATATCAAGCAAAGGTGGAATACAAGTGTGGGATGTTTCAAACAAAAAAAATTGCAATTTCTTTGCAGCAATATTATAGAATCAGTCCTCCCTCCAATCAACTGCACTTCCTAATTCAAAGGAAAACTCATTAAAAAGGGGAGAAGACGGTTCACAGGGATTAGGAAGGAAATTCACCAATGCCTACATATTGCAAATCAAAAAGGCACTGGAAATAATAGTAAAAACTGAAAATGAACCTCATTAACAAAGCTAATAAATTCATTCTATCAAACATCTGATTCCACAAATTTCTAGAGAAAATACAAATGTGTGGGATGTTGCTATCTTCTAATCCAAAAAATACTCACAAGGATGACTACTCAAAAAGTGAGCATAACTAGTTTCATGGAGTAGAAGGATTCCGCCACCAGAGCTAATTGGTCCTGCACAAATGGAGCCATGTTCTAGTACGAAATGCTGACACTTTGGCTGATATGACTGAGCCTTCTTCATGGGCAGAACTGCACTGTAAGATGTTCTGCACACTTGAGTCACACCAAAGGCCCCCCCCCACTCTCATACCCTCCCCCCCCCAAGTCAACCAAACCCAAGCCAAGTGACAGGTGCACTCTCCTGATTGTACAGACCAGCTGAACATTTCCGAATGCCAAACATTCCAATGAGTTAGTCGTCTTTGGCAGAGCATGAAGAACACATCAAAGAGCAGTTAAGACCTAGAAGTCAACCTTCTTCAATGAAACAAATTGCAAAATGTATATTATGAGGAATTATATGAAACAACTTTCACTACTTCTCTAACTAGGATCCATCCCTGTCAGCAGACGTAGAACCAACTTTGATGGCAACGTTGCAGCCATCCATCAAGCTGAAGACAATCTAATTCATTTTAGAGAATTGAAAAAAAGTCTGTTTCCTACTAGACTCTACAGTAGCAAGCTAACATTCCCCTTCCAACAAGGAGATATCGTCCCAAGCTGCCAAGACCACCGCTACCACCTACAAGTGCAACTGAGGTATGTCTCCAGTGGGTGCCTGGACACTGTGACCTATTTGGGAATAAACATTCTGATCAACTTTTCAAAATTGGTTATGAGCTGCCTAAAGAAGACAAGACAGTCGGATACTTAGCTATATGCAAAAATATCATCTCATCCTTCAGTAATGTAATGAAGAAAGCCTGGGAAGCAAATGCTTGTTGGTATCAGATGGGAGTAGATTGTGAAATCGAACACCATCCCCTACAATCTGCAAAGAGGCTTCGCTATCTCCATTGGCCACCGGTCACTACTATTAGAGCCACCTTCATGGGACAGGTGTTTGGGCTAAGCAGATTCCCCATTCTGGCCCTTATGCTAATCAGCTGCAAGGGACAACATTGAAGGACTGATCAGATTCTGTCAGATGGCAAGGTGTTTAATGGATGAACAGACACGTATGGGTGTTGGATAAAATAATCAATGCAGTTAATCTTCAGACAGGGATTGCTCTCCATCACTTCAAAAATCATCCCCCCCCCTCTCAAAACGGTAAATACCAACAGACACACAAGAAAATAAAACAAATGTTATGCCTTAGTCCAATTAAAGGTTTAAAGATTTTTTTAGCTTCTTTGAAGAATTAAAATTTGGGAGTAACTAACCTAAAAAATGATTACTCACCCTTATGCCATAGACACGATCCTGCCTCCACCAATTTCAATGACTTAGCAATATGTTATTGTATATTAAAATCTATTTTTTATCTGAGGAAAAACATTTTGGTGGATCAAACAGCCCATGGTAGATGTAAAATTTTTCCAAGCCACAGCAAAAAACTTGAGACTGCCACCCCTTAAAACATGAATAAAAAAAGATCACCCCCCCACAGATCCGGCACTGTAAATAGTACACTCCTAGTCAGATTTTAGTTATAGGAACTCTTGAGGAACCTCTCTTACCAAAAAAATTAAAATATGCGTAACACCAAAAGGATTGTCAAGTACTATCAATGCTAGAGCTTCACAATGTTTTTGAGACATACACATCATATGTATGTCTGAAAATTCTGTGGGTTCATTTTACAGGAACATTCTACAATACTGTTTTTCTGAAAAGTGCATGGGGGGGGGGGTCGGTACGATAAAAGTGAATGGATTACTGCTTAGTTCCTTGACATACATATTTACTCACGAATGAGCATCTGCTGGGTCCATAAATGTCACGAATCCATAGAACTTCTTCTTGGTACCAGTCTTGTCCACTATTATCACAGCATCAATAACAGATCCACAGCGTTCAAAGCATTTTATTAAGCCTTCTTTACTTGTCTGTAAACAATTTTGGGGAATAAAAACACTTAAATAATGTAAAATCAATGGAAACAAACATGTTTAATAGCTCAGTACTTACACGAGGATTAATATTCCCCACAAACACTTTTCGTATTGGACGTTCACTGCTATCACTGTCACCATCATCTGATGCTAAAAATGGAGAGAGAAAAAGATTAAATAAATAAAATTCTACTACTTGGTAACAAGCATCGGTGGGGAGAAAATATTATAAACAATAAAGTGACAGCCCAGATAAAACAAGAATGTTATATATCTTTTTATTAATGATACCAAAGAAAAAGGAAACTGCTTTCAGGCAATATAAAAAACAAAAGATTGACAAAATGACTCATCATCTGTTTGGAATCAGGTTGTTCAGTCTGATTTGAGTTTTGATATATTATTAATGTAAATGAAATGATATAATCAATGTTCTATATTAGTATCTTTATAGGTACGCCACCATGAGAGAACCCTTTAATCACACATCAATGTATATTGTACTCACAATCATCAGGGGGCGGACCACGTCGTAGTAATGAAGAGGCCACAACTGCTACTAGCTCTTCCATTTTGTGGAAAGCTGCAAAGAAAATAATTTTACCATAAATTACCTAATACGATCAATCATAATTACAGGAGACAGATTAATCCTATAACAATATGTTGAAACCTAGAGACGATTCTATATGCAGCTCTCATTTTCATTTTTTTACATAATGGAAACAATGAAAAAATATTTCATATGTTTTTGTTGTATAAATGTTGCTAACAAGATTAAGTAGTACCCATCTGAAAGACGAAAAGGTGGCCCCTTTTAATCTGTTACTGTCCGCGTGAATTTGTCTTCACTGCTATCTATATATACCCCTCACCCTTTCACAATAGGAAAGGTAACAGAGAAAGACTGACAGACTTCACATCATGAAATAACTACCTATCGCAATCTGGCAGAACAACTTCGTCCTGAAGAAATCCGCAATGCACTTGCTCCACTATGTAGATGTTTGGATAACTGAACTCTTATGTGGAATATAAAGGTGAGGTGTATCTTCAGTTTCCCAAAGTTTTATTGAATACCTTTGAGGAAATTGATCCATTAAGCAGAAAATAAGGAGGTACAAGGAAATCTACTTAATTGTATAGAATCATCCTCAAAACAAAATTTTGAGTAAGCATAAGCCAAACATTTTCCAGTTGAGGAATTTCACCAGTCAGAATCCACATCAGGATTAGTTTTAGGGTCTTTACTGTCTATCCTGGATACCAATGGCCTCGCACAAGCTATGTCTACACTTGTACCTCTTCCCTTTCAACTTGCCTTTTCCTCTTGCAATATGTTCATCTTGAGGCATACCATAGAGGCACACCTCAGGAGGCATTCCGTTTAGTGTCCACATTCACACCTTATGAGGAATGCCCCTCACTGTTCTGGTGTAACTACAGCAAGAGGGATGATCCAATTTGTCTAACGGGCGTTGCAGCTGCCATTATTATATTAGCGAAATACCAGTGATTACCGAGGATGCCTTTCATTTTACAACTCGTCTAACTAAACCATACAAAGTTAATTTGGATAAAGGAACGCCCAAAAGCATTTTAAATAATAGGCTGTGAAGAGCAAGACTTGTGGTTCAAAATGCCTTCGGTCTGCTTGCTTTCATTTTCTGGATTTTCCAGAGGCCAACTGAAATCAAAGTTAAAAACACCATTGCAGACAGTCTTATGTTGCGTATATTTGAACAATTTCATTCGTATGCAGCCGGATTGAACAAGGTTTTATTGCCCAGTGGGATCTTTGGTTAGTGAAGATGCCAGCATAGAAATTACTATTCTTGGAACTTGGCGCGGAATTACTGCAAACGCCACTGGTTTCGCCCCACTTTGGAGAATTCCTCGAAAACATTCTTTGAATAATTCCTGGATGCAAGATGAATTCGTAGAGCATTTTGTCATCGACAGGTAGTATACCATGGCAAGATAATTACTTGCAAATGATATAACATGAATATTTCCAAGATGTATCTGGAAAATGCAGCCAAGTATAGCACACTTTCAATAAATTTAGTTTCTGGAAGAAAGAAACCTGCACATTACCTACCTGTGTACATCTAATACATTAGAACGAATTGCTTTTGATCCGAGAAAAACATGAGTAGCAATAAGTTAAGATTATAAAGTTGATTGAGTTAATTATTTGTTCATTGTGTAAGCCTCATGATGTTACACCACATATGCCCAATTTGAGTATATATTTGACATCATTAAAATGTTGCAGTTTTCGCTGCTGTCATGATGTAACAGACAATTTACATCAATTAACATAGAAAGCATTCCATTCCAATTAATAATCTGAACTTCCCGAAAATTTTAAATAGATGACAGGCTGCTACTGCACAAATCACTTGTTTATTCAGAATGTTCATTAATACTTTCACATACACACGTAAGTGAATCTGAGTGCTTATTACAACAAATGTTTACTGTTACTGAATATGATACTTAGTGGTGTTTAAATCTGTCTATTGATATACTAAGTACATGATTAAGCTTGAACCTTCCCCCCATACATTAAACAAGATTAAATATTGCCTACGTGAATGTACTGTTTACTGCAAACAATATTAGGCGCCCTAGCCAAATGTTTGCACGAGAATCTCGACAAAACAAACAATCCTACACTGTCAAAATTCTTTACATCAATCAATGCAAAATATTAATTAAAATGAGCTTGCCACGACTTTAAATGACGCGAAAAATTACTAAATACTGATTATAAGCACGGAAACTTAAATGAATGACCATAAAAAAACCTACAAAATAATGTCACAAAAGTGCCGCAATACTGCGTAAGCTTACAGCAATATTATAAAATGACTAAAATGGATTAATTGAATCGCTAGGTACCTACTTCTGCATTTTGGCGTTGCCACAATTGAAGTCCCATTTCCAGCAAACCCTTCTGTTTCTTACATTTGATTGTATTGGATATGAATGGGATACTATTGTACGTGAACCATGATGAACTATAATTGCCATCACCTCCATCACCGCTCTTCTTGGAAAGGAGTTTCTGCTGCTCATTAGAAAAGTATAACATCAGATTCTTGATTTCCTTTTTCAGTGCAGCTGCTCCCATCAAATATTTTCCCCCAAGGATCTTTAAAGCATCTGTCCCCTTGATTTTGTTGGAATAGTCATTATTTTTGGTGTTCCATAACAATGGGAACAAATGGTAATCTTTGATAAACGAAAGTGTTTCCTCGTTGGAGACACACGAGAACCCACTTTAACTGGAAACACTTGCAATACGCCCTGCCTCCTGGTTTGTTGAATGAACTGAGCATCTCTGGCATGCCCCTGATGCATCCCTTCCGAGCCTGTGCAATATGACACATGCCTCTGACGACCAAAAGTTGAACTGTGGACATAGCTACAAAGAGTTCTCAGAACATACAGCCTATGCAAATAACATGAAGACCTTCACAAATCCCATTAATAGCTATGGAGAGCAGCACCAAGAAGATCTTTAATCACTGAAATAACTGTAGATACTGCAAAATGTTCAAAATTACACATGGAAAAAATAACCAATTGTTGTGGTATTCATTCGAGGGGAAGAACTGGTACACATGGAATTAAAATATGACCTTGGTATTTTGATTCACAGCAGACTCCAGTGAAATAAATATGTCGACAAAATAACTGCAAAACCAAATGTAGCTCATATTATCTTTCAAAGGCCTTTTTCACTGTTCACACAACCAAATATTATAAATGCCTTAATATAGTATAAACATCTGAAATGCTCACTACAGAAAGGCTATTCAGAGTGTTGAATAACACTGCAAAAAAATAAAAAAACCCAGCAAGAGGACTGAAAGAGTGTAAAGAAATTCTGAGTATCGAATTAAAAAGGAGGGGGAGGAGGGAAGACTAAATCATACCATAAAAGATTCTCAAGAGATACTATGGCGTATCTAACTTCGAACTTTCATCCCACGATCCAAAAAAATACAAAAAACATTTAAAAATATATAACATTAAAACCAAAGATTATATGAATTACCAAACAATAGTTAATGTATGGAATCAATTACCACAGTCAATAATAAATTCTCCAAGTGTAGTGTGATCCGAGATTTCCCCAACATTACAATACAATGGAGTCTTCATAGGCTTGCAGCCAGATGGAGTAATAAAACACAACATTTCAACAATGTTGCTCTGTTGTCTTCAATGTATCACACTAAAAAAGCAACTGATTGCTACCATTAAACATATATATCAATTGCTGCCCTATGTATAAATATTTCATTTCTGGCACAATCTAACATACCCTTTAAAAAGTAGTTATTAAAAGCTGAAATTTGGTACACTGCATCTCTGCTTCATGATTTAAATGTGTCAAACTTGGTTATGACCTTCAAAATATATTAGTATTTTTGTCAATATCGCTGCTACTAGAGTGTGTTGTTCATCAATTAAAACTCTTACAGTAGGAATGTCACTATGTTGTATGCTTTCTACTATATCGTTGATTAAACAAAGAAAAAAGGAAACGGCTTTAGGCAATATAAATTACAAGGAAAGAGAAAATGACTCATCACTCGCCAAAGTTGAAGGCAGCGACGGGAGAGGAACATATATCACGAACGCACAAATATACACAATATTTCGGTCTTAAACCTTCTTCATGTTAAAGAGAATGAACACAAAATACGCAATATTCTCAGCTTAAAAGCTATCTCTGGTGATACTGCTTCGCTAGAACCAAAACATTCTATGCCAGTTCTGGTCTGTGCCATATTTCAACTAAACCACAGCCTCTTCTAAAATATCCGATTGCAAATCAAAACTTTATATGTTGTCTGTATGAACAAAGCAGCATTTGAAATTAACCATGACCACCTTTAATGCTGCCAATTTTAAATCAAAACTTCCTAAGTTATCTACCATATGGAACCACAATAAGATCTCATGCAGACATAATTTTGTGACAAATTATTACTACAATGTTGAACATACTTTATACCATTAAATTCTGTAATAGCAGCCATAAGGAAGCTACACTTCAAATTTCATTAAGTAATAACCTGCTAACCTGCACATTTTTTTACAAATAAGTTAAATCTAATACAGATCAAATTTCTAAGTAATCAAATCTATAATGAACAGATTAGCACACTTAATAGAGATATATGAACCTGGAAGCAGAAACGTTATAGGTATTGTGTGGCATATACCAGCTAGTAATAACTCTTTCGAGAAAATACAAATTTTTTCCAGGGCCAATATTTCTTCGAAAATCACTAAAATATAATACAGTCACATGATTTTTTGTTTTCATTTTATCTTTAAGCCACAACAATATCAAAGTAATTAGAGGCATGATAGGACTGGTGGCAAGGACCTAGGAGGAGTCATTTAGGAAAATCACGAAAAAATTAAATCTAGATGGCAGGATGGAGATTCAAACCTTCATCCTCCTGATTGACACGCCACAGAGTTACGCCTCATCCATTAATCTTAAGTGTTGCTATACCCGAACTTCAACTCTGGAAAACTTTTCCCTTTGTATAGGAAGGATTTTGGTTAGACAAACTTAACAACACTTTCATAAGCAAGCGTGATGCCAATGACATTTTTTGAATGTTGTGTATCCTCAATGCTTTGCTGGTGGGAGGCCTGATAAAAGATTAGCATGGTTTATGCACCAGGTAAGCCTCAATTTTTTTTATGTAAATATGTTTTTAAGATAACCTGCTTCCTTACATTAGTCCATCAAATTAAATTAACAGATTTATAGCACACAAAATATTGTACTATACAATTAAAAAGAAGGTGGTTGTGATTGCTAGCCCAATATCATTCCCACAACAAATCAGTGAGAATCAATAAAAAAGTTAATTACATAATGAATTTCCAACTATGAGATTGGCTAACATGCCTTTATTCTAATATCTGAATTTTCAGGAAATATCGCATTATTATTAACAAAGACAGCCATAGAATCCTGGGAAATCATATGCCATTACTCTTCTCTCTTTGTTCTGGGCAAATGGCACAGAACAATGTAGTTCTAGTGGTATCATATAGTTCAATACTCAGTCATTACACAATGTATTGTACTGGAAATATCTAGATCTAATTTCATTCTTGCTTAGAAATTCAGCGTGATCTGGATGTTATTTTGGCTTGGTGCGCTGAGTGGCAACTTTCACTAAATTGTAAAAAGTGTAAGACAATGAGCATAACTAACAAAAAGAATCCAATTGTTCAAAAATACGAAGTAAACAATTCAGTTATTGATATGGTCGATTCTATGAAATATTTGGGAGTAACAGTACAAAGAAACATGAAATGGTACATACACATTAATTCTTTAGTAGGTAGAGCTAATTCTAGGCTGCGATTCCTAGGTCGAATCTTGAAAAATTGTAATGAACAAACAAAGGGGACAGCGTACAAATCTCTTGTTCATTCACATTTGGACTATTGTTGTGCCATTTGGGATCTGTTTCGAAAGGGTTGATCGAAAGTATAGAGAAAGTACAGAGAAGAGAAGCTTGATTCGTGACCGCTTGCTACAGTCCTTATGAAAGTGTCACAGAACTGATTAGTAGACTAGGCTGGGAGTCTCTGGTAGATAGACGACGCACGTTTCGTTTAAACTTATTGGTAAACATGTGTACTCCTACTTTCACTTACGAGTGTAGTGAAATAGTTCTTCCACCAATCTATTTGAGCCGGAATGACAGGAAAGATAAGATTAGAGAAATAAGGTGCCGCACTGATTCTTATATTAATTCTTTTTTCCCTTGTACCATTAGGGATTGGAATGCATAAGAAATAGATTAGCTTTGGTGCTGAGCACCCTCTGCCACCCATTTTGTGAATTGCAGAGTATATATGTAGATGTAGATTCTACAGATGAGAAAACTCCATTCTGCAAATGCAACAGTGTACTTCTTTCAAGCATCTTTGGCACCTGTCACATGTTCACCTAGCTACTCGTTTTAAATTCCATACATACTAATATTTTTAAAAAAATAATAACAAAAAGGGGCGAAAAAGCCATATAGCATAGAACATTATGATAAAAAACATTCATTACAAATAGAATGGAGAAATAAAAGTTAAGCATCTAACAGGGTCTGTTGCAGTTCCCAGTACCACTAGATCAACTTTTGTTGCACAAGCTAAAAGACGCCATAACAATGCAGATATCAATCTCCAGACACATTGTTTTCAAAAATTAATTAGATTGGAATGCACTATGATAAAACCACTAGAACTTCTTCTGCAGCAGTTCTAGCAACCTTATGCTACTTTGGAAAAGCAGTTCAGCATTGTCTTGCTGGTTCAAAGTGTATTACAACTTGATTACTGTTTGAAAATAATATGTCTTGTGACTGATTATAGCAGTATTCCAACGACATTACTCAATGTTGTTGTAGCGGAATCGAGATCTCCAGTACACCCGTATTGTGTTCATTAGTAATCCCTATCTAATGTTGAGTAGCTCCTAATAATAATAACACAGACTGATAGAAAGTGTCTATATATTCCTTACAGATTCGGCAGTCTATAAGTCAATAACGCCTTCAATGACAGTTGTCAAAAAAACTCCGAATGAGTATTAAAAATTATACAAATACAATGAAAATCCACTACCATCTTAACTCGTGCCTGTTCCAGCAATACCATACTTGTAACTGGCTTTGTTATATTTATTTGAATCCTTAGGTCAACATGATGTGGCGTGGATATAAAAATACTCTGAATGTACTTCAACACACGATTTACTTGTATGGGCACACGTAAAGTTACATTCACACTTGCATCGGCATTTATATATTTGACAAGTCACAGCACTTTACCTTCCACACTGAAGCATCCCACACAAATATCTCATTTGTATATCCTCATCTCACCTTTGACTTATCATATATGTGCACATGCACCTTAGCCAAAGTTAACATAACCAAAACTCATACGCAGGAATTAATGATATGTTGCCATTGTTCGCTCAGTTGATGATTTCTAAACTTAGTTCTTTCATTAACATGGCATAAACATCATGAGTTTAATGTCTACACAGGATTATGTTTTCTTTAACATGCAAGCACTGACACTTAAAAAGAAAAAAATATTCATCATCAAATTAAGTTTTTAATGCCTGGGCAATTCAAACGAAAATAATTACACTTTATGGCAAAATAGGGTTTGATACTTGTGTATACCGACAAAGGCCAGGTTCATTCTCACTAAGAGACTCATAGGAGTTCCACTACACGTGCCGATAAAATATCTGATACAAATCCCAACACATTTGTGCCAGATGTAAATGTAGTTTAATATTAATGATTAAGTTGCCACCCACCAACCTAACCTTTCCAGGCTTAAGGCTAAGTGATGTGATTAGGTTGAAATGCTGCCTGGACCAGTAGAAAAAGTAACGGTTGAGCAGCATGGGATAGTAAGGGCTCCACATTGAGGGGGAGGGGGGGGGATTGACAACTGACTAAACTATACACACAGTGTGTTGGAAAACTTATGTTTGAAGGTAAAGAACTGTAATTAACCAAGGAATATGAGGAACATGTCACCACAAACATAGAAGAATTTAATGCTCAAATTTGCACAGTGTAAATGTATACAGAGAAATTTCCAATGAGATGTATCAACCATTTCTATTTTTTTCTTCAACACTTAATTTGTTTGATAGCAAGCAATTTATAAACTGGCGTTAAAATTCGATATAAAGGGAAATGCTCCAATGCAATTTCATTAAAAAATATATGCCTTATAAGCTAGTTCTTAAACTGCCATATGATGTTTTCTCTAACACTTGAATAACTTTGCAAAGAAATTTACACTTTACTACAGTCCCCATTTCGCATCACTCGGAATTATAAAATAAATATGGATACTAAAGGAAGGGGGAAAACGAATAGTTCAGGGCGCACTAATTTTATATATATATATTATTAAGATTTATAGACCACTATATTCGCTTCGTGTTACCTGCGAAAATTTAAAAAGAAATTTATCAGAGGATTAATGGACGAAAAACTGAACGAGCTTTCATACACTAACAAATTTTTATTAGACGCTTAGTTCCAAATAAATTAATAATAAAAAAGCAGGTCTGTTAAATACGCTGGCACCATCATGTAATTACTAGTCATCAGATGACCCATATTGGCAACATATAATTTAGCAGAATAATTTGCCACTGCAAATACAAATTGCGAAAAGCTACAAACGACGAAAGTTTACTTTTTTTTAACTGTGCCCTAAATTTTAATAATACAACTTGAATGGGAAGCACAAAAGAAGTATTAATAAAGAGATACATTAACCGAAACGATAGAAATTGTTTGTCAACTGTTCAAAAAAATAAACGAGAACGCTACCTTCAAAAAAGACGTGTAGATAGTTTTTCACACACCTTACTACCGTGATTGCAATCTCCAGCTCTGACTCCTACTTTGTGACACCATGCCTAACGTCCTCGCGATAAATCGATATACAGTGCTCTCTACAGACGGAAGCTGTTGCATCCCTCTAGCGGTTGAGAAGCTGAACAACAGCGAAGGAAAATATAACTCTTTCTTTCCACAATGAAAATAATATTGGAATTAAACAACTCTTACTATATAAAACACAAAATTTCCAAATTGAAATTTAAAAAAAGGAACGCAATGTTTGCAGTTCAGCGACAGTGCCATGCAAACGAATTATCGAAGATAATGAGACAACCGTTTATTCACTTTCCTAACAAAAAAATGAATGATTTATTTCTACCAATGTAAAATTTTAAAGATACTTTACCGTCAAGTAAAAAAACTATACACGTACGAAAGTGTTATTCTGGAAATCAACGATTGTAAACAACACTGATTAGCCATCAAAACCTTTCACATTAAATTACACTAAATCATTTCAACTTTTTAGAAATTAAAAAAAAAAAAAAATCGACTTCCGTGACAATGGTTAGACACACAAGTTAGTCACTTACGAAAACACTAAAAACTGAATCAGTGTCTAGTTCAACAATACAATTTATCCACCATGACATATTTTCAAAAATACTTACGCTAAAATCACTTTTCCTAGTATAAAATTTTCAATCACGAAAGGAAGAATAACGATATAGGAAATAACATTTGGCTTATTAACTACAGCCTATTCCATTTTTTTTTTTTTAATTGGGTGGAAGTTATTACATTTTATTATTCTCATACTTTAAATGTCATCTGGTAACTCAGTGGTTAAGGCGTTTACATTCGTAAGTTTTCTGCTCTGGTTCCGAGTTCAAATCCCGGTGGATGCAGGAATTGTTGATCTAGGCCCTATGCCAGGTCGTTCCATGCCAAACTGTACGTCCCAGAGGAAAGGAACTGGTCGTCCTACCTCTGATAAAATGACCTGGTATGCCTTCTTCGGGGGGGATCCATTCGATCCAACCAACCTTCGGCTTGTGAACTAAGTTGGTTAGTTATTTATTAGGTACACTGTGATCAAATTTGACCGATCTAGCTATTTAATAACATTAAGTTTTAAATTTTTCAGCTGAAATAGTTTATATTATTTCACTGTATCAACATACACACAAAAAAATATGGTAAGTTAACAAGAAAACTTCTAAATTTAATTGAAAATGAAATATTTATTTACTTATAACTCTAGATTTATAATAAAGCACCAGTTAACAAACTTCCGGAGGAAACAAAAAATTAGTAACTACTTCCATAAGCATGAAAAAATAGTATTTGCAGCAATTAACATCTAACCTAAAAACTTTTTTCCTAAATAACTTGGCAACCCTTAGGCCACCTTCTGGAGGATCAGTTAGGCACAGTCTACCACATCAGAAGTTTATTCAAAGTTAGTATAAAATTAAATCAGGTAATAGATGATTCGTTCACTTTTTAAGGATATCACTGAGGAGAATAGAGTGGCCTAATGTTAGTAGAGGATGTGGGGAATAGTATTGACAGAAATGCAAGATATAGTATAGAGTATGCAAGTTATATTATAGAGAATGACCTGAGGAATGGGGTGAAATAGATACAACATATCAAGATAGAGCTCATGCAGGTCATAAATCGCCATGACTGACCGAGGGACAGGCATCTATGTAGACTCAGGTGCTGCTTGACAAAGGCATGTTTCTGACTTGGGGGTTGTGCCTTTGGACACCACTGGTAGGTGGGGTTTCACAAAGCATGACCTACATCTAAAAGAAGAGGTACATTCTGAATTGTAAGCTGAAGTTGTGACGGTGTCGAACTATGCCCTCTTTAGCTGCTGGTGAACACATTAAAATAGGTGAAAAAATAGGTACTGAACACAGATGCACTTATGCTTTATAAGTGCTAAAGAAATAATTGAATCTAAAGATGAGACGAAAGAAGGGAAAATTCCAAAAATATCACAAAACCTGTTATAAGACTGTTAATTGTACACTGTAGGGGTATAATGAATAAAGTAATAGAGTTTGATAACAATACAGACATACATATCCACAAGTAGTTATAGGGTCCGATTCTTGGTTAGAGGTAGGAATTATAGACAATGAGGTTTTCCCAAAGGCTACTGAGTGCTTTGCGGTGGCAAAGGTGCAATTATTGGTGGTGTATTCATATTGGCTAGTAAAGACAACTATATTTGACTGGTGTTCATAAATCACAGCCATGAATTATTGGGGTAGACTTCTGAGGTGAAAATACAAAAGGATTTTGGTTGTTTAATTTAATTTAATTGCAATGCTCCGGTGGTAATTTCCCTACACCCCCATCTTCCCCCTATCCTGCACCCACCTACATTTGCCCTCTACAAATTTTATCTTTAAATTCTTTCAATGTTTTCGGTAAATTATTCATCATTTCTCTTGGTAACTCATTCCAATCCCTGACACCCTTACCTAAAAAAGAGAATCTTCCCACACCCTTGTGCCTGAAATTACAACAGAAGAATGAATATGAGGTTCTTCGGGAGAAACTAAATTCACATTCAGTGTTCATAGCCGAGCATAAAATGTTCATTATTGGTGATATTTTAAGTTTACCAGGTGACAAGTTAGTAGGAAAAAAGATTAATAACATAAGGGATCAGAGATTTGCAAATATCTTAGTAATGGAAGGAGGCTTTACACAAGTGGTAGAGCTAAGCACAATTGGTGCAAACATGTTGGATATCTTCCTAATAAAGCCATATGATAACCTTGTGGGCAGAGCCAGAGGATCGTGTTAGGCTCGGATGGGTAATCAAACAAGGGGAAGTCCACCTGAGAATTTTATTCAGTTATCTTATCTAAAAAGAAGTATAACAATAATAATCATGCAAACAAATTTGGAACAGAAATTCATAGAGGTAAAAATGACAAGATATTTTTTTAAAAATTATCATGTAATTTCTTCAATTATGTATTTTAACCAAGTACAAAAATTTGCTGTTATTATTTCAGTAAAAATATCACAATGCAAAAACTGTACTGTTCTTTGTTTTTTTAAAATAAACTGATTCCACAATTTTTTCAAATCAAGTTCATAAGCGAGGTTACTATATGGATGAAATATTCTGGTGTTATTGAATTGGCTTTGTAGCACTGTTGATGAGCAGTCTAATATATGTAAATCTATGATTAGCTGTCCTACTCCCTCTTTCTCTCTATGCAGGAAGCATGCTACCCAAAATACCCCTATTACCTGCCTGGATCTCGAGTAAGTTAACGAATAAGTGATCATGAAGCAATTTCAGTAAACAACCGGATAAAATTAAAAATGAGGAGGAGCACAGTTATAAAAAGCAAAAAATAGGAAAAGAAAAGTAGGGAATATTTTAGGGTAGAGTTCAGGATATGGAAGAAAGGCTCAAGTACAGTTGAGTCACAGTAGGATCAATTGAAGGAGATTGTAAGAATGGGGGAAGAAATGTTTAAATAAAAACTGAAAATAAAGAAAAGTATGGAACCTAAACACTATAATAGGTAACAAGGAGGCTATAGAGGCTGCATGGAGTGTGGCAAGAACTAGATTATTGACTTGATATCTGAAGAAACAGTAAGGTAATAGGTACAGAGCACTTGTAAAAAACACAGTATGTCAATATAGCTTCAGTAAATTTGTGAAATTGCTTCCATCATTTATAATAACCTATACATAGTAAACAATTAAATAAAAGGTGCCAAGTAGTGAAAGGAAATTACAAATTAGGATAGAGAAATGAGCCACAACTTACCTTAAGATGATGGTTGTGTGGAATGAACACATATACCAGACAATTTTCTTGTCTGTTATATATCAACAATACTGATATTGATTGATATCGATGCTGATATCACACAACACACTCCCTCCTCTACTGATTAGCAATCCAAGAAAGACACATATGCTCTGACCAGGAATCCTTTACCCTTTATTCTATTAACTTGACCCGAGGCCTTATATGTTGTAATTATCATACAATATTGTCCACAAATGGCTATCATGTGTCAAACTGTCTACCATACCAAAAAATATACAAAAGCCAAACAACATCCTGTTTTTCTCATCCAGTTCTCGCCTGGCCTGGAACTGCTAAACCAGATTCGTCGTCTTGACAAATTTCTGCGATCTTTTCATGAAATGCATTGAATTCTCCCCACCATCTTTCCCACCACACCCTGGGTCACCTTCAGCATGACCCAAAATGAATAAATATATATATATATACATATGTGTGTGTGTGTGTGTGTGTGTGTGTGTGTGTGTGTGTGCATCCTCTCAAACAGAAGCAGCAGCATCTTTGAACTCAGAAGATGGGAACTGGTTTATCAGTACAAACTGCCAGCTCTTAACTTAAGATAACACCCAGTAATCTCCTTATTTCTTGAAACATCACTCACCAGAGCTGATTTTCAAATAATATGTAATATCGTTGAGTTTTTATCCAAGTTTATTTACATTTTATACTTACACAAAATTCTTCTGTAATATATTTTCTGCCGACTCCTGCCTGCCCGCAATGTGTTTCCAATTTTACAATGCTCAGGTTTATGCCTTTAAATTCCCATCCATACTTCTCGCCATGTTGATTTTCCCCCACCACAAGCAGTTGGCCAATTACCTGTGACTCCAGTTAACTACCAGCCTCCATCATGCAGCAACCTTATCCTATTGTTGAAGACGGGATATAAACCTGAAAATTTCAATGCTGAATCCGTGTTATGAACCCAATGCAGCTTTTGACTTCAGGAACCGGTGGTTATTCACGTATACATATATATGTGTTCATCATCCCCAGTCACCTTCATCTGTGATGAGTGTTTGGCATATTTCCCTATCCTTCCTTAGTTATATAACTATGACCCATCACTTACCTTAGATGACAGTTTGTGTTAAAAATATTCTTGCTTAGATTTGTCATTTCAGCCTGGTACCTCTGATTTATGTAATCTCATGTGGAAAACAATTTTATTATCTTCAAACACGGTAGATCTTTCTTCTTTAGCTTGTTTTATAGATAGCATCTAACTAAGAACAGATGCACAAGCCATTCAATGTTCCGGTAATAAATTTTATTTCAATGAGTTAATAATTTAACATTCTCCACCAACACTAGCTGATACTAAGACTGCTACTTTTATATCGGACTACTTGTGATATTTCCCAGTTCGTATACTGAATTTACAAACTCAAGGTAACGATACAGTTACGTCGCTCAATTATATCGCTCCTGGCAACCAACCTCATCTCAAATAACGGCAGCACGAACTTAACTGAATCACAAGGAATCCGTATTAGTAAGCTTTCCTACCATGGAATAATCTATAACAGCGGTTCCCAACCTTTATTGGTACATGACCCACTTTTAAGAAAAAAAAATTTTCTCGACCCACCCAATATGAAAGTCTAATATCAGAATGGGAACTGTTCTATGACCTCAATACGTTATCGACTATCCTATCCTACGAAAAGGCAAATTTTCGTACAAAGGATGTACTATCAACAAAAACAAGAACTGCTAAAACATAAAATAACAAACATATCATAGACCGGGAGGCGACTGCACAAGTTAACTGCTGAAATTCCACGATTAGAAGTAACTTGAGCAGCATACTAAAATGCAACTTGTCTGCCAAGTCGCTTTTTAGTGGAAACCACCTGCAGACCAGGTAGGTTTATCATTGTGTTTTACTTCACCCAAATGTATGAAAATATGGAAGACTGGGAGCCGGAAAACACAATGGCAAAGTTACCAGTTAACCACTAAAATGGGATTTGTGGGTGCAGATATGACTTGGCACATCAGTCGCATTTTCCTGCTTTGCTATTAACAAGCATAATTAGTAAGACGCTATGGTAGACTGTTTGTTGGCCTGACACTGACTTTTCCATTGTAGATTTTGTAGAAAGATAATGTATTTTTTTATTTTGAAAGAGTTCAAGAGGCTTATCTGCGTACTCAGGATGCTTGGTTGATAAATGCCTTGCAGGTTTTGATTGCTTCATGTTTTCACTGGGCAAATTTTCACAACAAATCACGCACTGAGGTATTGGCTCCTCTTCAGTGACCGAAAACACAAATCTGTATTTCAAATAATCCGGATTATACTTTCGCAGATACGTCTTTTGCTTTTTCTTGCTGCCTGCATTGTAATTACAAATACTTGGTTGGATACTCTCTTTTACGGCACGATCTAGTCCTCAACAAACTTTCCATAATCACACTCAATCAAAACAAAATGCAAACAACTCACTTTCACAAGCAGAGAAAGACTGTTTGCATCAAAGACTGGTTTCGATTCAAGTATAAAAAAGAAAATGACAATCAGAGAAGTAAAACTGCCGGTGGTATGCGCGTACATCTCCACCTTAGAGCGGGTTGCGAGAGGAGGTGTTCAGAGGTTGTCATAAGGATTGCGCGATTACTGTCGCTGCTATATCTCACAACGTGGTTATTCGGCTGACTGTTTAAGAAAACTTTTTTTTCTCACAAAGTTTTAATTTAAGCTAAGCTAATAGCTTTCATGATTACTGCACTTGTAAAATATCGTGTTATATTTTTTAAATAGATGAAATAAAAGATATATTTTTGGGGCAAAAATGTCGATTGTTCCGCGACCCACCAAATCACCCGCCGCGACCCACTAGTGGGTCGCGACCCATAGGTTGAGAACCGCTGATCTATAACATATATGTGATCGTCACAAGTTGTGTGGCGCAAACACATAAAACAAACAAAAACACAAATGCCATAGAAATTTTTGGGTTTTAGTCCTTTGTCAATTAGACAACATTGTGGAGGGAGGGTTGAAGGAAATTGGCTCGCAAAGTGAATGTTAGCCAGGAAAATGGTGGGGGTAAATTCAAACAGAGGATAGGGAGAGGGGTAATGATTTGAAGCTAATACCCGAGTATTGTAAAATATCAAACTAATGTCTGGTGGGCAAAAGGAACAAAATAATAAAATAAAATCTTCATAAATAAGCGAAAATAAATAAACAAAGAATTTAAACCTAAAAATCTGGTTAGTGGTGGTTTAACTTAGGCACTGGTGATAGAGGCAAGGGTGGAGAGAGAGAGATCTGGGTCTTATCTCAAAGTGAGTCTTTATGCCAAGTTTGTACTGGTTGGCAAGTTCCCACCTACTGTCACACAACTGAGGAACTTACATTGGACACCTCATTATCAAATTATTGGATAAAGGAAACAAAGAAACTGCCGCGAGGCAGTTTCATTATCAAATTAGCTAGACAGGAGCTTGCAGGAAATTAAACTATTCGGTAACAGATAACAAATTTTTCTTTTCTTTTTTGTTGATGGTTTTATACATCATCAACATCATTACAGGTGACAAAGGATTAGGCGCAGTGAACTGGAAGGAATTCAGCCATGGCCCTTTTGAAGGAACCATACCAGCATTCACTTGGAATACGCAGAAAACCAAAATCTGGATGGCCATATGAATAGTGTGGCAAGTCTGGATGTTTATCCTTCCCCTTGTCATACGTCTTACTTCTCATATAATTAAATAAGAAAAGAAAGGGAAGGGAAATTAACCCACCACATACCAAAGTTGACGGCTGCGATGAGAGGGAACACTTATGCTGACAAACAACTATACAATATTTTGGCATCTGCCTTGTTCACTAGTAGAAAAACGGGCCATTAGGCTCGGTATGTGTGTACACAACGAACGTTACCTAATGACTAACCGAGTAGTAGGGGAGGGTGGGGGAACGGCTAAGGAGTAGACTATCGATATATCGGCATGCAATGTCTGAGATAATATATTGCAGGATATGGTAAAATGAACATATGTAGTAAGGGAACGTTATAAATGTGGGGGGGAAAAGTGGATTTTAACAGTGGTTAAGTCCAGGTGGGTGTGTCATATCCAGAATATTCTGGTACGCTAGTTCCCATCTCTGGAGTTCTGCTGCAGTGGTGCTGTCAGGGAAAACTCTGACTGCTCTCACAGTAAAACAGTCGTTGAGGTTGTTGGAATCATGGCTATTGGCATGTTCTGGTATTGAAAGGTACAGGTTGCGGGTGTGGACAGGTCCACATATTTCTAAGTTCTTAAAAGTTGGATGTTGGAAAAATTTCCGAGTGTTGCTACTTCCAGATTATGAAACAAAGTGTCGTGGAGGATCTACCTTGATCGATTGGCCTCAGGGAAGGAAAATGTCAAGTTTAAATTTCTTTTAGCATGGAAATTCAAAATTTTCGGAATCCCCAATCCTTATTTTCATTCAGAACTACCTGAATGTTTACGTTACAGAACGGATTATTCTGAACACATCAATCTCTGACAAATTGATTCCCAAAATTCTTTGTTTAGTAGTCCAAATTACGTTTTTCATGCTTTAACCTAAATTTTATTTCCAAACTGTTACTGTATCATCACTTTATTTAATTTTAAGCAATCATTTGGTCATATTTGTATTTTGGTCATATTTGTATTTATTTATCCCTCAAAAAAAGTTATTTAGGATTTATTTATGAGTTCAAATATTTGTCAGGAAGTCTTCCTCTGTGCTGAGAATATACTCCCATTGTTAAATTCTGTTTACCAATCTAAATAAAAGCTGTTTCTTTCCCCCGAAACTAGCTTCCCACACTTGCTTTAATCTCACTGCTGATTACGTCATAAACACATGTTGAATAAACTTTCTAATTCATTTATCTTCTTAAATAAAATTTTCAGACCAAACAAATACTATTGTAAAATGCTCATTTTTAAATGTACTATCAGTGAGAATATTTGTGATGTTTTCACCATCATTTAATTTTACAACTTCAATCTTTATATACTCACAAAATAATGGTCTGATTTTCACTTGCAGCATCCTTTAATATTATGTTTATACTTACGTAATTTATTTACAAATCTTAAAGCTTTAAGTTCTCTCTTCCTATGGGCTATGTGAAGCTTATTCCTGTATTATAAAAAAATGATAGGTGTTAAGTAGCGAAAAGGAATTAAAAATTAGGATAGGGAAAAGAGTGACCACTTACCTTAAGAGGATGGAAGTTGGGCGTGAACACACAGCAAAGACAAAAACACACATTATATAAGATTTTTCAGGTCTATCGCTTTATCCATGGGAGAACATTAGGGGATTCTCCTATTGATAACGGGCTAGACCTGAAAATTCTTATGGAACGTGAGTTTTTGTCTTTTCTGTGTGTTCACTTCCATCATCTATCCTAATTTTAAATTCCTTATATATCAAGGAGTATTTCAGTATAGGGTTTGAAAATAGTTTAATTGAATTGATGATGATCTTGTAATAACAGAGTCGTTATTGGTTTCAAGTATCATGTTTAAGAAGTGTACTTTTTACTGTGTAAAACTTAGTTCTTTCCTGCAATTTTCGTCACCGAAAGAGATAGTTTGATAGTTGACAGATCAATGTTCTTTATTTTCAAAAAGATATTTGCCACTGTGCACAAACATTTCAATTTTACAGTAAATATTGAGGAATTCTTCTGTATGTACGCCACAAATATTTATGTATTTTATGTGTCATTGTTCAACTATTGCATTTTTTGGGCCTGTTTCTGGATCTTGTTTATTCAATTTTTTCATTTAAAATTTATTTTTAATGTATTGTATAAATCTGTGATCTTCAATGTGCATTTTTATAATTTTGTGATAATTTATTGTACTTCGGACACCAGTTAAGAGTAATGTTTTGATGTAATCTCTGCCTTCTTGTTGAAATCTGTGATACAAAACTTTTTGTTTGTGAATAAATGTGGTATCATGTTTGTAATTTCGTAGTAGAAGAGCTAGGTTTTTTATTAGTTGTTAGTGCCGTTTAGGCTATACTAGCTATTTTTTTTATCTTTTATTTTTTGGGAAACTTGTTTACTTGAGGAATATTCTCTCTTATTTACCTCCAGACAATTTTTGTCAGAACTGCAGCTGTACTCTCAAGTATTTAGATAACTATCCCTAAGCAAACATAAAAACACTAATGATTGTCATTTGCTTTTCTTCATTACATATTCCAGTGAAATATACTCCATTTTACATCTGAGCAACTACAAATGTTCCACAGATGAATTCCTTACAGTTAAGCAGCTCTCCTGTGTTTCTTAACTCCTAATTACCTTTAAGTTAATTGCTGAACATCCTGTAACATCGCTCTTCTTTTGCTGAAGTAATATAAAGATCTCTTTCCACAGATTCAATTTAGTTCTTCCTCACTTGTGAGTGAAAGAACCCATCTGATTTTCAGCATTTTCTGTAAAAACATACCAAACTGGTCAACTCTCTCTTCCACTAGTTAATTACCCATTGTTTAGGGGTCAATTTGAAAATAAATCTATGTTTTACAAAAAATTGTTAAAAATGTGTCTGATTTTTAATTTATTTTCATAACAATATATCTTGATCATGATAACCTAATACCTCTTACCTTTATACTTCATACATCACTTGTAACTAAGCTTTTGTTTTACTTTTGGCAGTTCTAATTTTCAAAGCGACAAACATGTATTCAACAATTACTGAGTACTGAATTTGCCGGGGAATGTAAAAGCATTATTTATCAAAGCTGAAGGCAACAGGGCTGTTACAACAACAAAAATCAAGACGAGTACAGGTACACAAGGTTTCTGTGATCTTTTTCAAGTGACAAACATTACACAAGACCCTCATTTTATGTTTTTGGATTAGTACTTCTTTCTTAACTCCTTGATTCTAATACAAAATTTAGACGGAAAGTTAACTAATTCCAAATGGAGAATGGAATAGTTTTCCGTGACTTTGGTAACTAATGGTTTTACTTTCCCCGATCCTTGTTTGAAGTCACATCGCCTAGAATTATTTTACTGTCCTGTAACTACAACAAATGGTTAACTGAATTTAATGATATTACAATTATTAGTACTGATTAATTGTGATGGAGCACATGTGCGAATGGCAATTTTATTACACACACGCTTCTCACTGCATTTCATGAACTTTTGACATAAATTCATTAAATTTTCAATATAAATTAGAGATTAAAAGGATAGCTATTTGGCTGGATACCGGTTATCTGGCCATCCTATAAGCTAGATAGCCGGATATTTGGCAGCCGAATATCAGGCTGAACTATGTTATTTGAGGTTAGGAAAAAAAACATGTCGTCAGTAAAGGAAGGAATATTTTGATATAAATAATGACAATAAGTATTCGATTTTGAATTACGTTTTGTGAGGCATACTTTGACACAAAGTTTGAATCATTTCCTTTTACTTTTTGCGGACTTAAAGAAACCACAATGACATATTTTTTTCTGTCTTCGACTGAAGAACTCAATGTTTTGAAGGCTGAAAAAGCAGTATTAAATGTTAAGGAATTAGAGTGGATTACAGCCAAAACTGGAGGGAAACACCAGGACCTGCATTCTACAAATTTTCAGTTGGAAGTTTCGAATGCTTTTGGGGTGTTGGAGAATCTAACTGAGGATGTATCAGATACCACAGCAGGGCTGTCTCATTGCAACAAAGCTGTAAAAAAGCACACATTGTGCAAAGCTCGTAAAAAGAAATCCAAGAAGGTGTTATTGCTTGGAAGTAGTCACGGTAGAGGCTTAAGTGCAATGCTACAGTCAAGCCTGGGCTCTGATGTTGAGGTGTGCAGTATATTTAAGCCTAATGCAGAACTTGGCAATGTTGTGGATGAAATTTCAAACCTGGGGAAAGATCTTACTAAAGAGGATCATATAATTATTGTTGGGGGTCCTGGAAATAGTCTGTCCAGAAATCTCAATTATTGTGTTGAAACAGACATTGACAACATGCTAAAAACACCACTCACACCAATGTTGGTTTTGTTGACCTCTTCAAACGTTATGATCAACCCTGGATGCTGTAAGGACAAAAGCTGCATACCGGGGTTGAGTATCGCTTAAGTACCTTAACTAACAGTCTTGGTAGCACCTTACTGTCCAAAGAAAGTTTGTTGCATATTTTAATTTAGTTTGACCATGTTGCCAGGATACAACGAGAATGCTAAAAGGTCGCCACAATATTTGATGACCCAAATATTGAAAAGGTATTACAGCAGTTATCGAAATGAAACAGTTCACTTTTCCAAAAAGTCTTCAAGTTTATTAAAAAGAAATTCAAAGTTCAAACAGCATTCTTAAGTTGCACAGGCTAATCGAACAATCGATCCAAAAATTACAGATCATGGAGAGAGGTAACCCGCACCAACCCCGACGGAGATTTACAAGTTCATATTACGAGCATGAGTACCACGCCCTGGGAGCCATCATGGCCGATTCCAGCAATGCCAACCTAAGATCTCAGCTAACGACTGAACGTCGGAACCGCCAACCTACCAACACACGCCTAGTTCATCTTACTAACACGACTGCAACCAGGAAAAAGACCAAGACGTCACCGCGACCTATAATTTATACCTTCGCTGACGTCAGAGCCAGAACGCGACTTTCTGCTAACACTCCTACGATTTAGATCTGAAATATCTCAGTAACTAAACGGTTATCCAAAACTTTAGGTGTGACAGTGTTTCGACATATTTAATTGCGAAATGATGAATATTTAGTGAATAATTTTAAGCAACTGGTTTAAAAGTTTTAAGTGGAGGAGTGGACTACTTTCGTACCTGGGGAACTACTATTGTTCTGGAAACTTCTACATTTCGTCATTTTATTAATGCCACGGTTTATGCAAATTGTTTTATTATCACTGTGTTCTACAAAAATTCCTGAGTTTATTGGTGTGATTTTTATTAAGATCGGTGCAGGGAAAGTTTACTTACTACGTAACCAAAGTGTGATTTCAGTTTTAATTTTATAACTTTATTTCTATTAGTTTTATCGCAAATCTAAAATTACCATGAGATTCTCTGAGTAAAAATACATATTCTGAAAGTTATCTCATCTCTGTATCTACTTTAGATCGGCTGGAAGATATTTCTAAATCGACCTCATGGTCATGATGAAAACTGAATTTTAAGGTCTCTATAAAATCGATTCTATTGACTGGAATTACTTGAAATAATTATATGTAATATTAGATTTTTAGTTCTTTCCGGAAATCTACTTTTTATTTCGGAGATCCTCTAGGATTTTGAGATAAAAATTATTAAAAGTGAGGTACATCTGACGAAGTATAAACAAATTGATTTAAGTTATTTAAACGTTCAGAAACTACGAAATTTTAGTGAATTTATATTTTAATTGCCTGATTACTTCATTGAAATTACTTTATTTGGTTCGAAAGTGTGTTAAAACAGTGAAATGCCAAATATTAGAAATTACTTGTGCACTGAACTGGATTATTATGGATTATCATATCAAAGGTTAGTAAAAGGTGTTAATATCATTACAGAAAGTTACTTTAGTTGGTTTACTTGCTATTAAGTTACTCTATTGCTCCTAAAATTGGTTTAAAATGACAAAATGTTCCCCAGTTAGCAATTCCTAAGTCCAAGGTAATATTATTACTGATTATTTAATTTCCAGTTGATTAAAAGTTTGTTTATTATTATTCAGAGTTTATATTCGGCGTTTAGCAACTACTAAAGGTCTTTACTGCATTCAAATTGGTTTAGAAACTACGAAGTTAGCCTATATCAAAATTTATTATTTGAAATTGAAGTTGTGGGATTTAATCTCTTTCCTCCCAAACTGATGTCTTCTTTTTGTTATCAAAGGTTTATTTAGAGCCTTTATTTAATTATGGGTGCATTTATTATCCCTAAAAGGTTTTTATTTAGTGTGTTTGGTTACGGTATCTCTATGCTATACAAAGCTTTCCTCCCATAACCTAAACATGAACTGAAAACGATCTTTCACTACAGAATAAGATTTCCCTCTAATGTCTAAAGGTGAGAGGCTAGAATTTAACCAAAATCCTAAGATGCTTACATGCCCCCCGAAGATTGAGGTTATTTTCCCAAGAAAACTAACTGAATATCTTGAAAAAAAAAAAAAAGCAAAAAAATTTAAAATCCCAAAAGAAAATGAACTATTCCCACAAAATCTAACTATCTCTTGTTGGTTCGGTTCTCTCTCCATCATTCATACTCAAAACAAAATATTCTTACTTATAACAATCCCAAAAACTTTTAATTTCCACTCACAAAATTATTACAAAAATCTTCAAACTCATTCACTCTTAAAAGATCTATCTTAATGAGAATTTCTGATCAAATGGCAAAAATGTAAAATACAAAATATTAAATAATCACAAAATCATAAGCCTGTGTGTTCTCACAAAATTTCTCAAAATATCAAACATATTATCAAAATATAAGACATAAATTGTATACATGCAAATTACAACAGTACACTGAAAAATATTGTTACAATGGAACATCAGATTTGTTTTCAGAAAAAACCTTAAAGTTTAACATTTTATAAACATAGACATAAAAACAAAATGGTGTTTTACAAATAATCTCTTTTTAGAATTCCATTTTGGAAAGTCTTTCGTTCTGTGAACGTCCTTGTTTGCATATTACACTGTTTTGTTATGGCCTTACCACTTTCCCTTTATACACTTTAAACCCTTGTCGCAGAACCCCCTAAATGGGTGAAAACCCAAGTCCTGTCACGGTCGCCATGTAAGGACAAAAGCTGCATACCGGGGTTGAGTATCGCTTAAGTACCTTAACTAACAGTCTTGGTAGCACCTTACTGTCCAAAGAAAGTTTGTTGCATATTTTAATTTAGTTTGACCATGTTGCCAGGATACAACGAGAATGCTAAAAGGTCGCCACAATATTTGATGACCCAAATATTGAAAAGGTATTACAGCAGTTATCGAAATGAAACAGTTCACTTTTCCAAAAAGTCTTCAAGTTTATTAAAAGAAATTCAAATTTCAAACAGCATTCTTAAGTTGCACAGGCTAATCGAACAATCGATCCAAAAATTACAGATCATGGAGAGAGGTAACCCGCACCAACCCCGACGGAGATTTACAAGTTCATATTACGAGCATGAGTACCACGCCCTGGGAGCCATCATGGCCGATTCCAGCAATGCCAACCTAAGATCTCAGCTAACGACTGAACGTCGGAACCGCCAACCTACCAACACACGCCTAGTTCATCTTACTAACACGACTGCAAACCAGGAAAAGACCAAGACGTCACCGCGACCTATAATTTATACCTTCGCTGACGTCAGAGCCAGAACGCGACTTTCTGCTAACACTCCTACGATTTAGATCTGAAATATCTCAGTAACTAAACGGTTATCCAAAACTTTAGGTGTGACAGTGTTTCGACATATTTAATTGCGAAATGATGAATATTTAGTGAATAATTTTAAGCAACTGGTTTAAAAGTTTTAAGTGGAGGAGTGGACTACTTTCGTACCTGGGGAACTACTATTGTTCTGGAAACTTCTACATTTCGTCATTTTATTAATGCCACGGTTTATGCAAATTGTTTTATTATCACTGTGTTCTACAAAAATTCCTGAGTTTATTGGTGTGATTTTTATTAAGATCGGTGCAGGGAAAGTTTACTTACTACGTAACCAAAGTGTGATTTCAGTTTTAATTTTATAACTTTATTTCTATTAGTTTTATCGCAAATCTAAAATTACCATGAGATTCTCTGAGTAAAAATACATATTCTGAAAGTTATCTCATCTCTGTATCTACTTTAGATCGGCTGGAAGATATTTCTAAATCGACCTCATGGTCATGATGAAAACTGAATTTTAAGGTCTCTATAAAATCGATTCTATTGACTGGAATTACTTGAAATAATTATATGTAATATTAGATTTTTAGTTCTTTCCGGAAATCTACTTTTTATTTCGGAGATCCTCTAGGATTTTGAGATAAAAATTATTAAAAGTGAGGTACATCTGACGAAGTATAAACAAATTGATTTAAGTTATTTAAACGTTCAGAAACTACGAAATTTTAGTGAATTTATATTTTAATTGCCTGATTACTTCATTGAAATTACTTTATTTGGTTCGAAAGTGTGTTAAAACAGTGAAATGCCAAATATTAGAATTACTTGTGCACTGAACTGGATTATTATGGATTATCATATCAAAGGTTAGTAAAAGGTGTTAATATCATTACAGAAAGTTACTTTAGTTGGTTTACTTGCTATTAAGTTACTCTATTGCTCCTAAAATTGGTTTAAAATGACAAAATGTTCCCCAGTTAGCAATTCCTAAGTCCAAGGTAATATTATTACTGATTATTTAATTTCCAGTTGATTAAAAGTTTGTTTATTATTATTCAGAGTTTATATTCGGCGTTTAGCAACTACTAAAGGTCTTTACTGCATTCAAATTGGTTTAGAAACTACGAAGTTAGCCTATATCAAAATTTATTATTTGAAATTGAAGTTGTGGGATTTAATCTCTTTCCTCCCAAACTGATGTCTTCTTTTTGTTATCAAAGGTTTATTTAGAGCCTTTATTTAATTATGGGTGCATTTATTATCCCTAAAAGGTTTTTATTTAGTGTGTTTGGTTACGGTATCTCTATGCTATACAAAGCTTTCCTCCCATAACCTAAACATGAACTGGAAAACGATCTTTCACTACAGAATAAGATTTCCCTCTAATGTCTAAAGGTGAGAGGCTAGAATTTAACCAAAATCCTAAGATGCTTACATGCCCCCCGAAGATTGAGGTTATTTTCCCAAGAAAACTAACTGAATATCTTGAAAAAAAAAAAAAAGCAAAAAAATTTAAAATCCCAAAAGAAAATGAACTATTCCCACAAAATCTAACTATCTCTTGTTGGTTCGGTTCTCTCTCCATCATTCATACTCAAAACAAAATATTCTTACTTATAACAATCCCAAAAACTTTTAATTTCCACTCACAAAATTATTACAAAAATCTTCAAACTCATTCACTCTTAAAAGATCTATCTTATGAGAATTTCTGATCAAATGGCAAAAATGTAAAATACAAAATATTAAATAATCACAAAATCATAAGCCTGTGTGTTCTCACAAAATTTCTCAAAATATCAAACATTATCAAAATATAAGACATAAATTGTATACATGCAAATTACAACAGTACACTGAAAAAATTGTTACAATGGAACATCAGATTTGTTTCAGAAAAAACCTTAAAGTTTAACATTTTATAAACATAGACATAAAGAACAAAATGGTGTTTTACAAATAATCTCTTTTAAATTCCATTTTGGAAAGTCTTTCGTTCTGTGAACGTCCTTGTTTGCATATTACACTGTTTTGTTATGGCCTTACCACTTTCCCTTTATACACTTTAAACCCTTGTCGCAGAACCCCCTAAATGGGTGAAAACCCAAGTCCTGTCACGGTCGCCATGTAAGGACTAAAGCTGCATACCGGGGTTGAGTATCGCTTAAGTACCTTAACTAACAGTCTTGGTAGCACCTTACTGTCCAAAGAAAGTTTGTTGCATATTTTAATTTAGTTTGACCATGTTGCCAGGATACAACGAGAATGCTAAAAGGTCGCCACAATATTTGATGACCCAAATATTGAAAAGGTATTATAGCAGTTATCGAAATGAAACAGTTCACTTTTCCAAAAAAAGTCTTCAAGTTTATTTAAAAGAAATTCAAAGTTCAAACAGCATTCTTAAGTTGCACAGGCTAATCGAACAATCGATCCAAAAATTACAGATCATGGAGAGAGGTAACCCGCACCAACCCCGACGGAGATTTACAAGTTCATATTACGAGAATGAGTACCACGCCCTTGAAACCATGATGGCCGACTTCCGCAATGGCAAACTGTGACCTGCACTACCAACCTAACGTCGGAATAGCCAACCTACCAACACACGCCTAATTCATCTTACTAACACGACTGCAACCAGGAAAAAGACAAAGACGTCACCGCGACCTATAATTTATACCTCGCTGACGTCAGAGCCAGAACGCGACTTTCTGCTAACACTTCTACGATTTAGATCTGAAATATCTCAGTAACTAAACGGTTATCCAAAACTTTAGGTGTGACAGTGTTTTACATATTTAATTGTGAAATGATGAATATTTAGTGAATAATTTTAAGCAACTGGTTTAAAAGTTTTAAGTGGAGGAGTGGACTACTTTCGTACCTGGGGAACTACTATTGTTCTGGAAATTCTACATTTCGTCATTTTATTAATGCCACGGTTTATGCAAATTGTTTTATTATCACTGTGTTCTACAAAAATTCCTGAGTTTATTGGTGTGATTTTTATTAAGATCGGTGCAGGGAAAGTTTACTTACTACGTAACCAAAGTGTGATTTCAGTTTTAATTTTATAACTTTATTTCTATTAGTTTTATCGCAAATCTAAAATTACCATGAGATTCTCTGAGTAAAAATACATATTCTGAAAGTTATCTCATCTCTGTATCTACTTTAGATCGGCTGGAAGATATTTCTAAATCGACCTCATGGTCATGATGAAAACTGAATTTTAAGGTCTCTATAAAATCGATTCTATTGACTGGAATTACTTGAAATAATTATATGTGATATTAGATTTTTAGTTCTTTCCGGAAATCTACTTTTTATTTCGGAGATCCTCTAGGATTTTGAGATAAAAATTATTAAAAGTGAGGTGCATCTGACGAAGTATAAACAAATTGATTTAAGTTATTTAAACGTTCAGAAACTACGAAATTTTAGTGAATTTATATTTTAATTGCCTGATTACTTCATTGAAATTACTTTATTTGGTTCGAAAGTGTGTTAAAACAGTGAAATGCCAAATATTAGAATTACTTGTGCACTGAACTGGATTATTATGGATTATCATATCAAAGGTTAGTAAAAGGTGTTAATATCATTACAGAAAGTTACTTTAGTTGGTTTACTTGCTATTAAGTTACTCTATTGCTCCTAAAATTGGTTTAAAATGACAAAATGTTCCCCAGTTAGCAATTCCTAAGTCCAAGGTAATATTATTACTGATTATTTAATTTCCAGTTGATTAAAAGTTTTTTATTATTATTCAGAGTTTATATTCGGCGTTTAGCAACTACTAAAGGTCTTTACTGCATTCAAATTGGTTTAGAAACTACGAAGTTAGCCTATATCAAAATTATTATTTGAAATTGAAGTTGTGGGATTTAATCTCTTTCCTCCCAAACTGATGTTTTCTTTTTGTTATCAAAGGTTTATTTAGGCATTTATTTAATTATGGGTGCATTTATTATCCCTAAAAGGTTTTTATTTAGTGTGTTTGGTTACGGTATCTCTATGCTATACAAAGCTTTCCTCCCATAACCTAAACATGAACTGAAAACGATCTTTCACTACAGAATAAGCTTTCCCTCTAATGTCTAAAGGTGAGAGGCTAGAATTTAACCAAAATCCTAAGATGCTTACAGCATATACCAAGAGGTGCAGTAAATTCTATATTCCCAGACTAACAAGCAAGCTGTACGATATGTCTGAGAGATATAACAAACTTTTGGGCACAAACCCTTTTAGTGATGACACAATTGAATTGGGAGATAATCTCATGAGAGCCTTAAATGAAGCTAGACAAAAGAAATAAAAAAAGAAACTGGAGAAAATGGACATGATCCATAGCAGCAAGACATCCTGGAACTGCATAAAAAATACTTAATGGTGAACCCAAAGCTAGTACAGCAAAAGGAAAGTTACACCTAACCAAATAACTAACTAATTGCTAGTTAATTACAAACCTGAAAAGAGTATTAAGTGGAAAAATTCCATAGAATGCCAGACGAAGAAACTCTTATTGGTACACCATTTAAGATGGGAGAACTTGAAAATTCTTTAAAGAGTATGAAAAATGGTGAAGTTGCAGATATTGATGATTTGTGCACAGAATAGATAAAAAAAATTGGACCTAAAACAAAACTATGGATTTTGAATAAGCTTAACCACTGCTGTGAAACATACACTCTTCCTAAAATGTGAAGAAAATTGAAAGTTGTTGCTCTTCTGAAACTAAGGCATGAGGCCCATAGCATTTGCTAACTCCTGCTACGTGGTTAATCCGATACTGCAGCATTAATCACTGACTAGAACTTACAAACAAATATGAGCTGGGCAGTGATTTTAGCTTAATGAAACTCACCAAATCTCTACTCACTAACAGATGTTTCTATGTTTGCCTAGATGACAAGTAGAGTAGGTGGAGAATTCAAAAGAATGGGTTACCCTAAGGCATTATGCTATCCCCTATTTTGTTTAATATCAGTACTAATGATCAACACGTTCATCCCAATGCCAAACACTGCCTGTCTGCCAATGACCTGGCAATTGATGTACAGGATCCAGTGTCTCAGCGGGTTGAAGAACAGTTAGAATAACCCTTGTCAACCATGTCCACTTACTACAAAAGCAACTTTTTGAAATCTTACCAACCAAAACCCAGATTTGTGCATTCCACCTGCATTCCAGAGGGGCAAATAAAAACTAAATGTTACATGGGAAGGCCATTCATGGAACATACAGATCAGCCAAAATATTCAGGAGTCATTATAGATAGTAGTCTTACTTATAAGAAACACTGCCATATAACTGCAGCTAAAATACACACGTGAGACAATATTCTAAAAAAGTTATGTTGCAGAAACAGGGAGTGAACGATGTGGTCTTGCACATGTCTACTCAAGTACTCTGCTTTTCCACTGCAGAACACTGTAAGTCCTGTTTGGAACCAATCTGCACACTAAAAGAAAGTAGATGTAGCCTTGAATGAGACTTGTCAGATAGTGATTGGCTGTATAAAACCAATACCAATACACCTACTGTACAAAGCAGCTGGATATGCTGAACAAAAAATATGCCATAACTCACATGAGTACACAGAGTGATTCAAACAAACATTTGATGAGAGGCACATAATGTTTGGGATACCAAGCCCTCTTCAGAAGGTTAATCTCTAGGACTCCTTTTCTAAATCATACAAATGTCGATCCTCAATTGTATGAGAACAGGAGTGGCTCCAGTAAACGCTAACATGTGTAAATGGGGTCTCAAATGGATGATCGTTGTGAGTGTGTAGAACAACAGACCATGGATTACCTCTGTGCTTGCTAGCAGTGCCAGTTTTCAACAACACTTGAAGACATATGGACAGGAAGAGATATCAACAACTTTGTCCAACATTGGGCAAAACAATTATGTTGTCCGGATACGGAAAAGTAAAGTAAGTCAAAATGGAAGACCACTGACAGACAGTATTCACCCAGAATCCTAAACACCAAGTAGCTGTCCATACCATTTCCCATAACACCAATCATTTTAATTCTTGGTTCATGATTCATGCTATCAGAGTCCTCCCAACAGCAGCAGCTTCTCTTAACTCGGAAGGTGGAAGCTTGCTCACTAATACAAACTGAGCACAATACAACCACCTGGTCTCAATTTATGGTACTATCCAGTCATTGTTTTAACATTCCCTTCTCTCCATCCATGCCAAAGTAGATATGAAAAAATGTATACTGTATTAATGAAGCAATAAATTTAAAAAAATATTTTTCCTACTTAAAGTTTCTCAAACTATGTTTTATAATATTATATCCTCACCCAGTAATTATGTTGATGTTCCCCCACCTACTAAGATAATAGACCTTCAGCATTATCACTTACCGATCTAGTATTTGCCCCTCCCCACTGTACTACGATCTGTACTTGCCATGCCGTGCAACCTCCATTCACCAGACAGCCTTCGGTATGTGCACATCATGCCTCACTCCTGGCAAGAATAAGGCTAACCGCTGAAATATTGTGTTTATCACTTTTACGTTCATCATTCCCAGCCACCTTCATCTGTGGAAAGTGTTGGGTCATATTTCCCTATCCTTCCTTACATATATACACTACCATTTTCCCATTGCTTGGCCCACTTGATCCTTAGTGTGCGTAGAAATGCTTTACTCTTTTTTTTTCTAGTATCAAATATTATCATGGAGAGACAAAAAATATTACAATTCTGTCTAGTTGAAGACTACAGATAAGGCCTATGTAAAGATGGCAAATAGAAACATTTCTTAATTACAAAAAAACATCAAAAAATGAGGAAAGAATCTATGATGCCGATCTATCCAGATTATGTAACCTTCACGGTGAAGTATTTACAGGTAAACACAGCTTATGAGAAGTGTCAAAGACTAAAATACAGACATTCCACTGCATTACAGTTAATGATAGCTGAATTAAGCATCCAGGAACTGTCCCCCACAGTTTGATGATCTTCCTTGCAACTCCAGAAATCTGTTAATCAAAAGCATTTGGTTGACCATGAGACATGGCCGATGTTTCCTACAAATGAGTAAGGATGACTGCCAAAAAGCGATTGTAGGGCTGAAAGGCAAACTGCTGCACATGTGTTGAGTGAATATCTAAATTATGTAATGGAGATTTTGTGAACTTAACAACTAATGAACTAATCTTTATGTAAAGCTCTAAGTTTCTGGCTCTACTGTTGTTAACTGTGATATATATTAAATACATGTGTTGTATAACCCTCCTGCCACGCCATCCATTTTCGTGTGATGGATTTAATTTTTTTTCTTTTTTTAATCGGAATGTCCTGTAGTTTTGTTTCCAGTTACACTGTTATTATTATTGTATGCCGAGAAAAGTAAAGGAACCATTGATTACCACAAATGATGCCAAGAAATGCAAAGAATATGGATACAGAACCACAATGGAACTCTAATTAACTAAAAATTTTGTTGTAGTTCTAAGTTTGTATTTTTGCATTATCCTTCTATCACTTATAGTGAGTGATGGTTCTTTTCTTTATTTGTTTTTGCTATTCAAGGCCATTGCCTTTTGTTTTCTGACAAATCCAAAAAACTTGTATTTTAAGATACTGAAACTGAGAAATAATTGAGATTATCAAACTTTTTATGATGAATATGCAGCAATTTGTTCTTAAAAAACCCTGCGAAATCTGGGGAAAAATTTAACAAAAAATCCAATAGTATATATTTTTAGGTTAGCTTCCAGTTAAGATAAATATAATCAGAAAATTGCATGAGATTAAAGACCTAAATGAAAGTAGAGATAAAAACAAGGGTTGGAGAAGATCTAGAGGCAAAAAAGGGACGTGTTTGGTCATTGATGGATCTACAAATTTTCCAAGTCTGGGCCAAAAACTTCAAGATGGCCCCTTTCAAACATTATTTTGACACCCCTATTGTCACCGCCTGAGGCAGTAGTGTAGCTGAGAAAC
>JARYHS010010010.1:0-28843 GCA_031002005.1 Vandiemenella viatica | reverse complement strand
CATAAGGGTTTGAGTCCTGTGCCAAAAATACAATTCTTTCGCAAAGTGTTGCGTTATTCATGGCATGGAACTACATGTGGACCAACATTTATCCTTTCTTTACGAGGAGCTTGCCATCAGAATTTAGCAAAGGATTCGCTAAGTACTAGGCGACAAAGTTCCTTTGCAGTCACATTCTAAACTGGAACATACATTTAAAAAAGAAAACTATACATAAATACCGGAAATACGGATATTGTTACGGAAGCTCATGGTGTTACTACTTTGAGAAGTTATTTTGCAACCAGAAGCAGATACCACCTAGGGTACGATATTCTTGCCAGAACTATATGGCGATATATTTCTTCTCTTTATTTCTTCCACGAGGTATATTTTCATAACCCTTTTTTCAGTACTGGGTACTGCAGTCTGTAAAAATTAAACTTCGAAACAATAAACAGGAAGTTTATGAATGAGGAAATCTAATGCTGTGGAGCCAAATGTGTGGCTGTTAGCTGCCATCTTTGGCGGTTCTCACGTGCTGGGGCTTTCAGAGGTCGCAGAGGGCGCACCAGGAAGTAAAGTAGTTAGCGGCTAGCTTCTAGCGCTCCGAGGGTACACGGTTCGAGTCCGGCATTGGACACAAGTGATTTTTGATGTAGTGCTATTTTCTTCTTGGTATATATTGCAAATACATGCATAACATTAGTTGACTAAGAAAGGAAGAAAGGAATTAGGCCACAGTATTTATGAAGCAATCATTCCTCTGTTCAATGAAGGGACTCTTTTCCTTCTTTTTTGATTGAAAATAAAATTCTCGATTGTTTGATCATGAAATTAAACTGGGTACCCTACCTAATTAAATTGAACAACGTTACCAGTCACTCGTTGATTTCAGTTCTTCATTCATTTTCGTATTTGTTCTAGATGGAATACATACACAATTTCATAACTGTATTAAAGAAAATTTCGAAATCGTTACTGAAAATATAACTGCAGAATGGAATGCTTTGATGAGAAAATAAGTTTCCAATGCAATTTTTCAATTCAGAAACGCTATTTGATTATTTATTTTTTGTTTTTTTTATTTTAGCAGCTCTTAAATCTAAATTCTGGTGCTATTGTTATACTGCTATTGTTGTACTGAGGAAAACTTTAAAACCAAAAATAAAAAGCAAATCTGATCAGTTTCCTGGTCATCAAATGTGAAAATTTTCATCTTTTCGTTAAAACTCAGTTAATTTAAATTTTTTATATCAGTGATTTTAATAATCTCTAGAAGTTTTTTTTTTCCAAGAAATTAAAAGAAGACACTTCATGTTTTTCACATATATGATAACTATTTTACTACAAGTGAAAAGGAAATAAAGAACGAAAAAATATTCAACTTGGAGCTGGCTAGAACCCACGATCGTGGCTTCCGCAAACCACGGTTTTACCACAAATCCACGACGACGTACACGACGTAGCGCACCGTCCACAGTGTAAGCGAAGTAAAGATATATAAAGAGAGAAAATTTCGTGATTAAATGGTTATTTACAGTCTGTATAAAGGATCAGACTCTTATAAAGGAAGTAATCAATCACATAAAAGTATGATACGTCAAACTGGAGGTAAACGGAAATGTGTCTGTACTTTTGATAACGTCTAGCGGTGAGACTTTACTCCTTGAACACGGAAATCTCTTCAGCACTGCTGGAAGGCAGTCAATGTGACAACGGTGGAGGAAATAGATTTGACAACCCTGTACGAGGAAATAAAGCATAAATTTCCTCATACAAGCCTCTCTAACACGTAAAACAAATAATCTGTCACGAGCACATTAGTTAAAAATTTATTGGTTTTGTCCACTATTATCAAACTTAAATAATCAGACTGGTATATAAAAATAAAGTGAGAATCCATGTTAATTGTACGAGGGCAATCGCAAAAGTAAGGTCTTCAAAAGCAATTATACATACAAAATTAATTTATTTTCTGTAATATATACATCATTTTAAAGTTTGAAAACCATCTATTTTTCTACGTAAATACCATTTTTTTCCGACGCAGTTGTTTTTGTGACGCTACGATAGTTTTTGAATGACCGATCGTGATGGAATAAGCAGTGACGCTCTGGCCTCGCATTCTGAAGGATACACATTCGAATCCCTGTGCGGCTATCCTGATTTGGGTTTCCTGTGGATTCCCCAAATCTCTCCAGATGAATGCTAGGATGGATGCTTCAATAGGCCATAGCCAAAATCTTCCAATCCTTGTCCAAAGTCCCTTCCCGCCTCTAATGACCTCGATGTCGACTAGGCGTAAAGCCATAAGCTACCAAAAAAAATCTCTATCTGGTATGTTCTTTGAAAATAGTCACCCTTTCAAAAATTCCAGTGATGAAATCATTAGTTATGAGGATTGAATTTAAGATATCATTCTTTTTATAGCTCAGTGCTCCCTATTAAACCCTATGATTTGTATAAAGAAGATTTTATTCAGCAAGATTTAATAGAAATAGTTTTTGTCTCATGTGTTAATTTTTATTTGTCGTTTATTACAGAAATTACATGTTTTATATATAAGCAGAAGGTATGTTGGAATGGCTTGAAAACGAAAGAAAAAATTTATTCATCCAGCACAGTTTTGAACCTCCGACCACAGCGTTCGTAGTCGAGAACGTTCACCGCTAGACCATACGGGCTGCTCTGCAGTCTTCCTGATCCAGTGGGAAACAAAGCAACCCACATGGAAATTTCTGTCAGTGCACATCACTGAACCTGGCCCGCCTCGAAATACTTGTTTTCAAGTTAATATCCTTATGGCCGCTTCCATGTCAACCATAAATTAAGATTTCAACGATTCGGGACTTCGCTTTCCGTTGGTCCGACGGATTTATGGATCATACGAAGAGGAAGCATAAGTAAAGAAACCATCCGAAATAAAATAAGAAAAAACGTTTCTGTAGCGTAAAGCCGGTAAATCTGATGAAATGTAACACCCTGTCTAGTCTTTGCTACTTTGGCCACATTTAATGATAAAGGTTGTACACATCGAAAAATAAATCACAACCTCACACTATTGAAAGGAGGTGTTATATTGATGTCCCTACTTATTGTAGTAATTTTTAAGACGATTTGAGAAACAGCATTGAGAAAATTAACTAGTGCTGTAATATTGAAACAACTCAATGCGTAATGTTGGGAACATAGCTAGGGTGTTATACTTGATTTGGAATGAAGGTTGTTTGTATCGTAACCTTCACACATTGAATTTATTCCGTTAAGTGATTTCTTTCCTCATTCATATTCGCCTGTCCGACTGGAATAGCGATTTCGTCGACAATGTTCAGACAGAGGGTTAAGGAGTTAAGAATCTTCAGCCTTACAGAATTTTGGTTTCGTATTTTGCTTTTATTACAATTACAAGGCCTGTCTGTTTCATTGTCTACGCAAATAATGTTCGATTCACTTGGAATAAACTGAATTTGATGACATAGGTGATAAATAAAGAGAACTTCTTTTTTTTTCTTTACTTATAGCTTTTCATCTTGTCATTTGGAGTTCATTATAGGCGTCAAAGGACTGGCGGCAATGAAAGAGAATTAATTTGGCCATGGCCTTTTGAAGGAAACACACCGGAATTTGCATGGAGTGATTTCGAGAAACCATGGAATATTGAAATCTGATGGCCGATTGAGGATTCGAAACCATGTCCTCCCGAATGTGAGATCAGAGCGTTACCGCTCATCTACCACGTTTTTGACAGAAACGATTCTGTGTTAGTTTCGGTGGAATCAATGTCCGCATTCACAAGAAATGTGCATTACTAAGAATCTTTTACTTACATTTACTAGGCCATTAAACTTTTTTATGGATAGCTTTAAAAACGCAGACTGTAAATGTAGTTAAAATAGTAAAAATTTTCACTTTCTTTTTCGTTAGTTATTCGTAATGTCATGTCGCCAATAGGCAACGGTAATTTTTCTTAAAAACTTGCTGTCTCCTTATAAGAGCTGTTAATGATGCCTGGAATGGTCCTGATAATTTATAATCTATTTGCAAGAGAGTGGGTGAAACGCGATTTGCGCTAGTGGAGTCTCTAACTCAAGTTCTTATTTTTTTTAAAAAAAAAAACATGAACAGAATTTTGGTGTTGAATATCGTTCAGATTCAGTATATAACATGTGGATATCAGCATGTCTATATTTTTTTCAAATCTTGTATTATTGCCTCGTTTTACTTACTCTGAAACGCTGGTAATGTATTTTACCATATTTCATGATGTGAAAATTGACGTCCAGCATAATAGAACTACTAACGAGGTTAGTGTTCCGATAAGCTCCTATTTTTTTTTTTTTAAAGTTTATTTTAATACCTTTTAAATAATTTTAAGCTAATGTCGCCTCGTGGTTCAATCAGTCAAGAAAAGAGAACACGTAGGTCACTTTTCTGCGTTTTACGTTGTTCTTAAAATTTATTGATGATGAATTGACTGATATAGTTCCAAAAACAAAATGTAGAATCCAGAAGCGTAAGAATATATCCCAACACGTCTGCCACTTGCTGTGTCTGCTACAGGAATCCGCACAGAATGTGCCGCAAGACCTTACGAGCAACATACGATGATAGAACTTTTGACAACAGTGCAAAGCCACTCTGTCCTCACTCTTCCTTGTTGGCAGACAGATTTCCTGTTTCGGACTTTTAATTTCTACCATCTGTGATGAATTTACGAGGTTCAAAGCAAAGAAAAAGATTTAGTTAGCAATATTCGGCTTTTGAACAATTTACAAGAAATTAGGTAACCGTAGTATCGATGTTTAAACAAAAGAAAGGCAGTTTTCACAAGTTTTCATCCATTAAGCATTAACCCCCCCCCCCATCTTTGTAACTTGTAGTTGGTATATGTTGGCAACTGAAAGCAGTAAGAGAATATTTATTTCATCTGTATCCACAATATAATGGCTTTTGCGGCAGATTTTCAAGGTTTTAAAAGAAATCATTTTGAGACATTTTTAATGTAGCTTGAGAGAGATGATTGTAAGAATTATTATAAAGATAAATAGATATGTGAAAATATACCTCGTGGAAGAAATAAAGAGAAGAAATATATCGCCATATAGTTCTGGCAAGAATAATCGTACCCTAGGATGGTATCTGCTTCTGGTTGCAAAATAAACTTCACAAAGTATGTAACACCAGGAGCTTCGTACAATGGCGCTGTGAGTTGGAAACAATGCAGAATAGCGGGAAATAATAATAAAAATTAGTTTCCCCCACAACCGTGTTACAAATGGAACACAGTGAGGAGATCATTGAGAACATGAAACTCAATTATACCTCATTAATAGCTTCGAACCCTCCGTCTACTTGTCATTAACATAGTTCTCTTGCGGTTAAAAACTATAACGAAAACAGATAGGAGCCATGAGTTACGGAATAGATATTTTTAAAGTATTTCCTCGATTTTGTAAATTTTAAAGTTTTAACTGCACTGTAACCCGTCTACATGATAGATGTGAATTCCTAGTAGCCTACAGAAATAAAAAAAGAAACAATAATTATTGCATATTTTATTCGTCCTTAACGTATATAAATTATGATCTCTCTCTCTCTGAATGACCAGAAACACTTTCCTTCTTGAAGAAATCAGCCAGAATATTGTGTGCGGAAAAATGAGCCTTAGACCGAGATCAGTGACGTACGGGGAAAGCCGTATTAAACGCTTTGTAGAAAAATTTGCATTAATAGTAGACTTGGGTCTAAGAAGTATCTCTGAAAGGAGCTCAACCGAGGACGAATGGAATGCATTAAAGACCGAAATAATGAAAGCTGGTAAAGAAACATTAGGCTTTAGGGAACAATCTGCCCGAAAACCTTGGATCACAGAAGAAATTTTGGAGCTGATGGATCAGAGGAGAAGGTACAAAAATGCTCAGGATGAAGCAGGAAGAGAGCAGTACAGGCAATTTAGAAATCAAATAAATAGGAAATGCAAAATAGCAAAAGAAAAATGGCTACAACAAAAGTGTGAAGAAGTAGAAAAGGAAATGGTCGTAGGTAAAGTAGATGTTGCCTACAGAAAGATCAAACAGAATTTTGGAGAAATGAAGAAAAGAGGTATGAACATTAAAGCTGCCGATGGGAAACCTCTTTTAAGCTCAGAAGATAGAGCTAACCGATGGAAAGAATACATTGAGAAACTTATGATGGGGACGACTTGAACAATAGTGTAATGGAAAAGGAAGATGATGTTGACATTGATGACTTAGGGATCCTGTTTTGAGGACAGAATTTAATAAAGCTCTGAATGACTTGAAAGCAAATAAGGCAGTTGGAATTGATGAGATCCCTGCAGAACTTCTTAAATCCCTAGGAGAGGAAGGAATCGAAAGATTATTCAAGCTGATATCCAAAAGTTATGAAACAGGAGAAATTCCAACTGATTTTAATAAAAATATCATGTTCACACTTCCAAAGAAAGCACAAGCCGACAAATGTGAGAATTATCGCACCATTAGTCTAACATCACATGCTTCAAAATTACTGACCAGAATAATATACAGAAGGATGGAAAGGGTAGTAGAAGAGATAGTAGGTGAAGATCAGTTTGGGTTTAGGAAAAATCGCGGTACAAGGGAAGCAATTCTGTCTTTAAGATTAATACTTGAAGGGCGGATCAAGAAAAACAAAGATACTTTTATGGCATTTGTTGATTTAGAAAAAGCTTTTGATAATGTTAGGTGGGACAAGATGTTCAAAATTTTAAAGAAGTCAGGTCTAAAGTATCGAGATAGAAGAATACTCTATAAACTATATAAGAATCAAGTGGCTGTAATAAAAGTAGAGAATCACGAGAGACATGCATCAGTTAAAAAGGGTGTGAGACAAGGTTGTAGTCTATCCCCGTTAATATTCAACTTGTATGTAGAGCAGCAATGAAGAAAGTCAAAGAAAAATTTCCATGTGGCATAAGTTTTCAGGGAGAAAAAATCAGTATGCTACGTTTTGCTGATGACATTGTCTTGTTAGCAGAGAGGGCTGAGGATATTGAGAAGTTACTGAATGGCATGAACGAAATACTGAAGGAAGATTTTGGACTGAATATAAATCAAAGCAAGACAAAAGTGATGAAATGTAGCAGAAATGATACCAATACTAGATTAAATATAAAAATAGGATCGGATGCAATAGGAGAAGTAAGCGAATTCTGTTACTTGGGAAGTAAAATTACAACCGATGGGCCGAAGCAAGAATGATGTCAAAAGCAGAATAGCACTAGCAAAAAGAGCTTCATGAAAAAGAGAAACCTTTTAGTTTCAAATATTGATCTAGGAATTAGAAAGAACTTTTTGAAACTCTTGTGTGGAGCACAGCACTTTATGGTAGCGAAACGTGGACTTTAGGAATACCGGAAAGAAAGAAAATTGAAGCATTTGAAATGTGGTGTTACAGAAGAATGCTGAAAATTAAGTGGACAGACAAAGTAAGAAATGAACGAGTTTTGGAAATGATGGGTGAGAAAAGAAGTTTATGGAAGAAGCTTACAGAAAGAAGAGACAGGCTGGTAGGTCATATTTTGAGACATGCTGGATTGGTTAACTTGTTAGTGGAGGGAACAGTGAAGGTAAGAACTGTAGAGGAAGACAGAGATTAGAATATATGAAACAGATAATTGATGACGTGGGCTGTAAGGGGTATGTAGAAATGAAGAGGTTAGCACAGGATAGGAAAGGATGGAGGATTGCATCAAACCAGTCGAAAGACTGACGACACAAAAAAAAAAAAAAAAAAAAAAAAAAAATTCATGAATTCCGTCTTCTACTTCGTTCCTGATTTACACTCTACTTGCAGAGAGTAAAAGAGCAGATTTATAAAATTTTGTAACAAATTGTCGTATTGTTCCTCAGCATGATACCTTAATTCCACCTGAATCCTCTTAATGTTTACTGAAAGACATACTTGATAAAATTTCGGCGTTTCATATAAAATTAGTTCCTTTCAATAACATAGTTTCTTATTTTACTGCCTTTTATGAAGACAGCAACCTACGGTAATTTAGCAGCTGATTTGAGCTCATTGTTCAAGTAGAAAGAGACGTAAGACTCATTTATCTTTTGATTAATATGTCTTTCAAGATTTGACTCTTGTTCAAACATGAGCGAAATATATGCGTCCACGATCAGACGAACTTCTTTTAATTTCTTGGAAAAAAAAAAAGACTTCTAGAGATTATTAAAATCACTGATATAAAAAATTTAAATTAACTGAGTTTTACGAAAAGATGGTTTTCAAACTTTAAAATGATGTATATATTACAGAAAATAAATTGATTTTGTATGTATAATTGTTTTGAAGACCTTACTTTTGCGATTGCCCTCGTACAATTAACATGGATTCTCACTTTATTTTTTATATACCAGTCTGATTATTTAAGTTTGATAATAGTGGACAAAACCAATAAATTTTTTAACTAATGTGCTCGTGACAGATTATTTGTTTTACGTGTTAGAGAGGCTTGTATGAGAAATTTATGCTTTATTTCCTCGTACAGGGTTGTCAAATCTATTTCCTCCACCGTTGTCACATTGACTGCCTTCCAGCAGTGCTGAAGAGATTTCCGTGTTCAAGGAGTAAAGTCTCACCGCTAGACGTTATCAAAAGTACAGACACATTTCCGTTTACCTCCAGTTTGACGTATCATACATTTATGTGATTGATTACTTCCTTTATAAGAGTCTGATCCTTTATACAGACTGTAAATAACCATTTAATCACGAAATTTTCTCTCTTTATATATCTTTACTTCGCTTACACTGTGGACGGTGCGCTACGTCGTGTACGTCGTCGTGGATTTGTGGTAAAACCGTGGTTTGCGGAAGCCACGATCGTGGGTTCTAGCCAGCTCCAAGTTGAATATTCTTTTGATTAATATGTCTTTCAAGATTTGACTCTTGTTCAAACATGAGCGAAATATATGCGTCCACGATCAGACGTACTTCTTTTAATTTCTTGGAAAAAAAAAGACTTCTAGAGATTATTAAAATCACTGATATCAAAAATTTAAATTAACTGAGTTTTACGAAAAGATGAAAATTTTCACATTTGATGACCAGGAAACTGATCAGATTTGCTTTTTATTTTTGGTTTAAAGTTTCCTCAGTACAACAATAGCAGTATAACAATAGCACCAGAATTTAGATTTAAGAGCTGCTAAAATAAAAATAAATAATCAAATAGCGTTTCTGAATTGAAAAATTGCATTGGAAACTTATTTTCTCATCAAAGCATTCCAATTCTGCAGTTATATTTTCTTTTAGTAACGATTTCGAAATTTCTATTAAATACAGTTATGATTAATTGTATGTATTCCATCATAGAACAAATACGAAAATGAATGAAGAACTGAAATCAACGAGTGACTGGTAACGTTGTTCAATTTAATTAGGTAGGGTACCCAGTTTAATTTCATGATCAAACAATCGAGAATTTTATTTTCAATCAAAAAAAGAAGGAAAAGAGTCCCTTCATTGAACAGAGGAATGATTGCTTCATAAATACTGTGGCCTAATTCCCTTCCTTTCTTAGTCAACTAATGTTATGCATGTATTTGCAATATATACCAAGAAGAAAATAGCACTACATCAAAATCACTTGTGTCCAATGCCGGACTCGAACCGTGTACCCTCGGAGCGCTAGAGCTAGGCGCTAACTACTTTACTTCCTGGTGCGCCTCTGCGACCTCTGAAAGCCCCAGCACGTGAGAACCGCCAAAGATGGCAGCTAACAGCCACACATTTGGCTCCACAGCATTAGATTTCCTCATTCATAAACTTCCTGTTTATTGTTTCGAAGTTTAATTTTTACAGACTGCAGTACCCAGTACTGGAAAAATGGGTATGAAAATATACCTCGTGGAAGAAATAAAGAGAAGAAATATATCGCCATATAGTTCTGGCAAGAATAATCGTACCCTAGGATGGTATCTGCTTCTGGTTGCAAAATAAACTTCTCAAAGTATGTAACACCATGAGCTTCCGTACAATATCCGTATTCCGGTATTTATGTATAGTTTCTTTTTTAAATGTATTGTTCCAGTTTAGAATGTGACTGCAAAGGAACTTTGTCGCCTAGTACTTAGCGAATCCTTTGCTAAATTCTGATGGCAGAGCTCCTCGTAAAGAAAGGATAAGATGTTGGTCCACAAATGTAGTTCCATGCCATGAATAACGCACACTTTGCGAAAAGAATTGTATTTTTGGCACAGGACTCAAACCCTTAACCTGTAGTTGTTGCCTGAGATGAGCTGGGCACTACCATTATAGCGTACCTTTAAATCCTCTTTCAAACCCACACTTAAGACTTCCCTGTATGAAGCACTACAGAGAGATTTTTAGCTCGTCACAATGTTATTTCTTTCTTTATTTTTTTTTTTAAAAATAATAAATATCAAGTATGTTACGCATGCTTCAAGCAGTTGATCTTATCAGTGAATGAGTGCAAATAAGTTTGGTGATGCTAAATTTATTTTGGTTCTACTTCTATATTTTTGGACGCCGCAGATTGCTTTCTTAAGTTACTGATAGCAGCTATTTATCAATTTTTTTCTTTTCCCATGCTATGAGTTCCCACAAAATAGATTTTAGTTGATGAACCAAAAGAAGCGCGCGTTAGAACAAGCAGTCTGAAAAGTCAATGGCGCTAAAAATGTCTTACCAGCAATGTTATATCAACTAATTTAGATAACTGCGTATCACTTTCGCAAACTGTAATAGTCCGTAATACACTGCAAACAATGATTTTTTCTTGTATTTATTGTTATTCTATACTGTTGAATTTTTATATAACAAGTTGAAATGTTTTCTGTCCTAGAACCTGTTCGAAATTACTATTTGTGTAAGTATGTTCTCTTTTATGATGTGTATTGAGACTGATGTATGTTTTAGAAATGTGAAACGACGTGCATTCAATGTCTACGAAACATTTTTAGTCCCTTAATATAACCATCGGTTTAGTTTGTAAACCGAATCACCTGAAAAAAGTAAGTATTTTTGGAGTTGGATCAGTGTCAATTTGGGATAGTCACCCGACTATACCACCTAAAGCATATAGTACTCTCTTCGTAGCTGTGTATAATGGGTTGAATAAGCTACAGGAGAAAATTCAGCGCTGAGCGATTCAGATCGTTCGGATACATATGAGCATGGTAGTACTTTACTAATTCGAATGAAAGTGATTTGCCTTCCTTCTCTTTTAATTATGTACAGTAGGTACATCATTATTGTACCAGTATAGACACATGTCCACTTTCCAACCTATATACAAAAGTCGGTACGTCTCTAATTATTTCCTTTTCAATATACAGATATCCTCAGTCCTTTAGCATTTTACTGACATTTTCAGTTCTTATTTTATTTAGAACATCCCTCATTCCCTTATTAAATTTATTTTGCAACTTCATAATTTCTCTTTTGCTTACCATGATTAATAATATGGAGCAGTGTCTTATGTGAGACAGCACAATTGCTTGAAACAATCGATATTTAACCGGTTTTAAATAACATTTTTCTTAAATTTGTACTTTTTATTTGTGTAATCTACATGATCCATTTGCTGCTATTTTTAAACTTTTTGCAAAATTGGTTCTCTCCTTGGGATAAGCTCAGTGTCAACCATGCATGGCGATGACTTTCTCTACATATTTTCTCGATTCCGTCCTTTTTGAGATACTTTTTACGTAACTTACAGCTTTCTATTTCCAATTCTAGCAATAAAATTCTACTTATAGCTTACTATATACAGTTATAGCAATAAAATTTTAAGTCCAAGCGTACGATGTCCGGGTAATAATCATGCTAGCGAAGTCCTCTGGCTATGGCTAATGTGTAAATGTTTTTAACGCCTCTAAGAGCAGACAGTTTTTTTTTAGTAAAATGTACCCAGCTGTCACTACGCCAGTGAGTCCAGCGTCTCCGGCACGTGTGCCGGTACCTCCCGTGAGACAGGTGTGGCACGTCTTGTCCTAACGACCGCCAGGCGTCCTCCCAGAGCAGAACCGTCCCTACGCCGCCGCCGCCCACGTACCCCGAAATGTTTTCCAGGCTGCCAACACATTTTTCAGCCATTAAACATTGTTACCTAGCTCCTCAAAACCACTCTTAAATATTCCCTGCTCTTTGTAGCACTTAAATAGACTTGGATACCATTCCGAATATATTCTACTTTTAAAATCCAGCACGTAAATAAACTAAACCCAAGCAATTTTATCGCAGTTAAATGTTCGCCTGTCTTAGTTAATCACTATACTTTATTTTCAATATCTAAATCCAAATCTACATATATGTTCTGCAATTCCCCAAAATTGTGAGTTGCAGCGGTGCCTTTGCACCAAAACAAATTTGTGCTCTATGCATTCCAATCCTGAAAAGCACAAGGTAGAAGAAAGAATTCGTATAAGCATCAGTGCGGCACCTTATTTCTTTAATCTTATCTCTCTTATCATGGCGACCCAAATAGGTTATGGACGAAGTATTTTCATCGCACTCATAAATGAAAGTGGATGTACTCATGTTTATTAACAAGTTTAAACTAAACTCACGTTCTCTGTGTATCTCAGAATCCCAGCCCAATCTACTAATAAATTCTGTGACACTTTTCGTAAGGACTGTGGTAAGTTGTCACAAATCGAAAGACTCATCCCTGTATAGTAGTCAAAATGTGGATGCACGAGAGTTTTGTGCGTTATCTCGTTTGATTGCCCTTATAATTTTTCAAGATTCGACCCATGAATCACAGCCTAGAATTAGCTCTATCTACGATCAGGATCCCATTGCTTTGTATTGTTTCGCCCAAAATTTTTTCAGGGAATAGGCCGTATCAATAACAAAGTTGTTTACTTTGTACTTCTAACAAACAGACTCTTTTTGTTAGGTATGAACATTGCCTCACACTTTTTACAATTTAGTGTAAGTTGCCATTCGTTGCACCATGCGAAATAACTTCCAGATCGCGCTGAATTTCTAAGAAGTCGAGCGATTTTTAATAAAAGTTCTATGTAGTTAATCAACTAGGAAGAAATTAACTGCAAATACTGCGTTTAGCTCGTTGTTTGTAACTGTTAAGGTGAGTTATGAAACATGTACAAAATTACCCACACAATCAAGATTATCGGCGCTATTTAATAACAATTCTATTTAATTAAGCATCGGCGAAGAAATGAATCGCTTATGACGCTCAAGGGGTTTTCGTTCTATTATCTGTCCAAAGATTTTGCTGTAAATAGTCAGCAAGTTTGTGATAGTTGTGGTATTTTTGTTGTTAACGGTGATTAGGAAAAAAAGATGAAATAATAAAAAAGATAATCTTTATTCGTTTTTAAAGCCAATTTGTTCATGTCATGTCCATATCCAGCTAGGGAGATGCTTGAAGATGTTTTTATATAATATGTGCCGAAGTGTGTTGTAAGTTGACCAATATTTCGTAGTTGTGTGATGAATTTAGCTCGCTTCTAATGGCCGCAGCACATCAGCGAGAACGTAACAATGAGCCACCAGGCGATAAGACACACCACTTCCTCCCGACTGCACTTGCACTTGGGCTCCTGAGTGAGTCCCAAGGAGCCTTGCAGACAGTACAGATGCAGGCGTAATTCGCATTTCCTACCAGTCGTACAACGTACCATCATATTTCGGCAGTAATCGTCTAAATTCCAGATAGCAGGGGTCACAGCTAACAGTGTTGCGTGGAGCAGCGTTACGTTCTGTGTTGTATGCCTGCCAAGATGGAACATACAGCAATAAAACGGAACTTTGCGTGTAGCTACTATTTTAATTACGCAAAACCTTCTAATCCGTATCAGACCACCAACACTCATATCAATAAGAACTCATAGCAGGCTGCTTTTGATATATAACATCTTTAACAGACTTCAGCTACCTTCAGCTGCTAATCGTTTAGGCAGTTTAGTAATTATGCACTATTTAAAAATTACCTGCTGTCAACGACAGAAGAAGTCACTATCTAGCATATTAGTGATACCACACTGATAGTGAATCTATCAATAGCCACTCAGCTACCTGACGAACTCTGGTGTCATCTGCAAGACTCAAACCCCGCACCACATGCACCAAAGAGTTTTATTATAGTGGGTCATTTTCAACGGGTTTGTAAAACTCATTATTAAATGAGAGGAGAAGAATAAAATATCACAAAAAATAATGATGTAAAAGAAAGATATTAGATCGGATAGACGCATATTGATAATGATTGGTATCAAGCAAGAATAATAAGAAAATTTGAGGTGTACGATTAAGTAATGATTAATAAACATATTTTAGGCTTTTTTAAATGGTTTTACGCCTCGTCGCTGTAGAGGACATTAGAGGCGGGAAAGAACTGGGGGCAAGGAACGGGAAGGAATTTTGCCATAACCTTTTTGAAGGAAGCGTCACGGTGTAACGGTCTTTTTGGGCTTAATTATTAATTAAGAATGATTTTATAAATGTTGGAGACATTGGCGAAGCTAGAGTCAAGAGTTGCAGTCACGCAGCGCAGACGCAAGCAAAGTCGTTGCTCCGTTCAGGAATGCTGAATAGCATGTCAGCAATACCTTCTTGTGACGCAAAGCAGAGCCAAAGTGGGCTCTGTACAACCAATAAATCATGCTATTCATTACCAGCAAGCTTAGGAGCAACATCGGGTAGCGAACCACTAGCCTAAAGCTTAGCCGCCCTGCCTCGGACGTCGTAAAGATCTTAAGTTCCATCCAGTATTAATAGACTGACTTTCATTTAATACCTTCTACGATCAGACTAGCGATCCAGTAGAATAAGGGTGGACTCTACTTCTTGGTATCATCGTCAAATAGTCAAATGTACTATCGGCAGCTTGGTTCCATTAAACCGTTTATCTACATTCCATCTTGATTATTTGAGAATATAGTATTCCAATAGTAAAAGGGTCGTGACCTTCACGTGGTGTCAGACAATCCTGATTGAATTAATTAGTTAGATTTCAAGAAGTCAAGACGGTATCCGGAAGAAGATAAGAAGAGGAGATAAACGCTGAGGTCAGTCACATGTAAAGTCACATTCCCCATTAATGGTCAGAACGCCCAACGCAGTCACCTAACCACAAGGCCAGCCTGTTACAACGGCGTTCGCCTGGAGTGATTTGGGGAAACCATGGAAGACCCAAATCTCGATGCCCGGACAGGGATTGAAATCGGCATCCTCCCGAATGCGAGGCAAGAGCGTGAACCGCTCACCCACCACTCTCGGTTTTAGGCTTTTACAAGAGCGAGCAAGTGCATTTATATAGTTGGGAAAAAGCAGAAATATTTTTTTAAGTGCAACGTTAAGAGAAAACTATGTTTAGCCAATCATTTGTGATTGCAGATAGGTGATTAGTGATAAGTGATTAGATTCTACGCTGCGTTATAGGTTTCATTTGTATCAGGTATTAAATACTTACAATAAATCACTAAAAATTAGCAATTAAAACATATTACCAAGTGAAATTAGAATTATCAAATTTTAGTGCAATTTCTTCCATGGTAAAAATAAAAATAGTACCAATGATAGAACATAAACCGTATGACTAATGTTTAATTACTTTTGCACAAATAATAGTATTTGTAGTTGTTATTATTTAATGATTCACATTTATAAGTAGATGATCATTGTCCTTTACTGTTTGTTTCAAAAGAAACATATGATTAATATGTTCTTTAAATACCTCCTTTTGAGTATCCAACAATTATTAGGAATGCTATTTCATCTAGAAGTCTTCTATGATCTCATCCGTAATTTTTATTACCCATCTATAGAAAGAATTGTTTGACATTTTCATCGATAACGGTCTGATAGAAATATTCGAAGATGACTCTAAAGTCCAATACAATGCAGTTGAGTGAAGGTCCAATTTTCATATGCCTTAAAGATTTTATAGGTCTTTATCCAAATTTTTCTTCGCTGAGCAAATTTTCTCGACGTTTATAACTTCTAACAAAAACACCACGTGGCTGAATTTTAAGTCGAAATTTAAGACTTACTGTAAGCTTAAATTTCGTGGATAAGTTAAGGTGTGATAGAAATAAAATCGGCGAGAACTTGCTGTTCTATCACTCATGCCATTAAAACCAACCGAAATTAGTATTAATTCAACCAGGTTACAACAATATTCGGTTATTGGGTTAGTTGCTGGCACAAAGTGTACATTTTAATTCCGAAGAGTGCAAAGAACCAAGAAAGTATTAAATTTTTTGGAAAGTGGACTTAGTAAAACAACATTACACACGTGGGAATTAAGTTTTTCCCGGCGTATGAATGAAATAAACTTTTCTCGGGTTTTCTGCCGGATAATATTTTTATTTAAATCATTGTACAACGTTTCGGCAGCAACCTCCGCTGCCTTCATCAGGTACTGCGTCATATCGAAGCTCAGAACTGCCTCACGGACGACCCGGAACTTCCATAAGTAGCCTGCTACCGGGGAGAAATTTTCCGCTGCTCCGCCATTGGTCGCCGCTTCAATCGACCCCAGACGGGGTGGAACCGGATGGCCGCGGCTGACTGGCAAATGACAGCAATGATGATGATGATGGTGCATTACGTGGCTCCACGGAAGTCACAGCCGTACTCTACGCCATTGCTTGACAGGAAGCAATTAGTAAAAATTCATATCAAGACTCCACAGCGACGGTCACCCATCCAAGTGCTGACCCGGCTAAACGTTGCTTAACCAGCAGTAGCATCACGCTCAAAGCTTCTCCACGAGCGGCATTAATCAAGCTGGCCAATCACAGCGCCCGAACTCCTGATTGGCTCGGAAGCGGCGGATCAAACTTCCCATTGGTCGACACGTCAGTAACGTATCTAACACGATGTAATTTCAAATTTTGTACAATTGGCCCCTATGCTCCGCTCAGGAAAAGGCCGGAGTCTCTGTTAGTGTCGTTGTTACTTACGATGATGCATTACGTGGCTCCACGGAAGTCATAGTCGTTCTCTACGCCATTGCTTAACAGGAGGCAATTGGTAAAAATGCATATCAAGACTCCACAGCGACGGTCACCCATCCAAGTGCTGACCAGACTAAACGTTGCTTAACCAGCAGTAGCATCACGCTCAAAGCTTCTCCACGAGCGGCATTAACCAAACTGGCCAATCACAGCACACGATCTCCTGATTGGCTCGGAAGCGGCGGATCAGCATTCCCATTGGTCGACACTTCAAGACGGCGTACTCCCGGACGGTTGTGTCCAACACGTTGTAATTTTAAATCTTGGACAATTGGCTCCCATGCTTCGCTCAGGAAAAGGCCGGAATCTCTGTTAATGTTGTTGTTACTTATTCTAATCTCCAGAGATTCTCTGATTACCGAATCCCAGAAGTATGATATTTGAGCCAAAACTTTAGTATTTTCAAAATTTATGTTATGAAAATTTTCCACAGCATGTTCGGCCAGTGCGGATTTTTTCCAATTGTAGCAACCGTAGATATCGTTGGTGCTCGATGCGGCGTTCCTCGATCGTTCTTATGGTTTGGCCAATGTACACTTTGCCGCATTCACAAGGAATTGAATATACTCCCGGGACTCGAAGGCCCAGGTCATCCTTTACCGTGCGTAGCATATCTCGTATCTTCGACGGTGGACGGAAGATACTCCTTACGTCATACGGGCTAAAATTCTTCCGATTTTCGCGGAGGTATTGCCGGCATAAGGCAAAACAGCAACGGATTTAGGAGACCCTTCTTGTTCAGATGTCAGTCTTGGTTCTTGGAGGAGAAAGGCCTGTCTGATTTGTTCTTCTGTGTAGCCATTCTCTCTGAATACCTGCCGTAGGTGTCTAAGTTCTTCTTGCAGGCTATCACTGTCCGAAATTGCTTCCTGTCAAGCAATGGCGTAGAGTACGGCTGTGACTTCCGTGGAGCCACGTAATGCACCATCATCATCATCATTGCTGTCATTTGCCAGTCAGCCGCGGCCATCCGGTTCCACCCCGTCTGGGGTCGATTGAAGCGGCGACCAATGGCGGAGCAGCGGAAAATTTCTCCCCGGTAGCAGGCTACTTATGGAAGTTCCGGGTCGTCCGTGAGGCAGTTCTGTTTGAGCTTCGATATGACGCAGTACCTGATGAAGGCAGCGGAGGTTGCTGCCGAAACGTTGTACAATGATTTAAATAAAAATATTATCCGGCAGAAAACCCGAGAAAAGTTTATTTCATTCATACGCCGGGAAAAACTTAATTCCCACATTAGATACCTATACGGGGAGGAGATGTTACATCAAATTAAGCAATTTGAGAAGTTGCGAAAAAAGAAGGCCAGACTTATCAGCACTTTGGTCTTTCTACTGCGCTGTAGGGACAGCGATGTGTTGCCTCAATTTGTCAGAGTAACCCACCACATAAATAGCAAGGCTGCTAAGCGGATTTTACATCGTTCTGGCATGGCGCTTTTGAGAGAGCGGATTCACTTCATTCGTTATGAGCTTGATCGAAATGCTCGGCTTTTATTATCAAACCATCTATACCTGACATCCAGATTGACTGAATATTCCTGGGACTGGGTTGATGCAGTTTCTTCCCTCCAGGAGAGCATGGAACGGGAAAAATCCAAAGCTAAACACATCTCCAAGTATAATCGCCTTCTTGGAAAGCGGAACAACAACCAGCCAAATGAAAACCGCACTGTAATCAATCTCACGGGAGCAAAACTTGATGATGCCACGGTCTCAGTCTTGGCGAGAGGCTTAAATTACGCGATGGCACCGAGGTCTGTGCCCACCAAAGATATTGTCTGTTCAGTGGAAAAAGCTGTACGTAAACTACCAGCTGATGCAGCGGAAGAAATACGTCGTGAAACCTGTCGTGTTCTTAAGAAGGCCAAACCACCTAAGCCCAACATCACGAGGCTAGAGCGTCAGGCATTGCGCGAGCTACGCAGCAATGAAGCAGTTGTTGTCATTCCTGCTGACAAGGGCAATGCGACGGTTTTTAATTCCTACAGAAGAATATGATTCAAAAATTAAGAACTTATTAAACGACGCTGCTTACAAGTCGGTTGAGGCTGATCCTACTTCAAAAGTGGTCACCAAAACAAAAGCCCTTCTGAAGAAGTCTGGTTTACCTGAGGAGACCATCAAAAATCTACGACCTCGCGCCGCCAGACCACCGAGGTTTTATGGATTACCTAAAATTCACAAGGAGAACGTGCCCTTAAGACCTATTGTCAGTGCAATCGGTGCTCCCACGTATCAACTGGCAAAATATCTTACACGCCAACTTAGTCCACTGGTGGGCCATTGCACGCACCATGTCACGAATTCTGCTGATTTCGTAAAAATGATCCAAGGTTTCACATTGTCAGATTCCGACCTCATGGTGAGTTTCGATGTAGTTTCGCTGTTTACAAAGGTGCCTGTTAAGGAGTCGTTAGAACTTATAAGACGACATTTCGACCAAGGAATGGCAGACCTGTTCGAGCATGTGCTCACTTCTACATATTTCAAATACAGTGGGCAATACTATGAGCAAACAGATGGTGTGGCTATGGGTTCACCTATTTCTCCTGTGGTAGCCAATTTATATATGGAAGATTTTGAAGAAAGGGCTTTGGACACTGCTCCATTAAAACCGAAATGTTTCTTCCGCTATGTGGATGACACGTTTGTTATTTGGCCACACGGCTCTGCGGCTCTCAATGATTTCTTGGAACATCTGAATTCCATCCATCCTAACATAAAGTTCACCATGGAGGTTGAGAGAGACGGCGCGCTTCCGTTCTTGGACGTACTTATTAAACGCAAGCCAGATGGTTCTTTGGCGCATAGTGTCTATAGGAAACCTACCCACACGGACCTCTATTTGGGGGCTACCAGTTTTCACCACCCAGCTCAGCGGAAAACTGTCTTGAGAACACTGGTACATCGTGCGCGAGCCATTTCGGACAGTGATAGCCTGCAAGAAGAACTTAGACACCTACGGCAGGTATTCAGAGAGAATGGCTACACAGAAGAACAAATCAGACAGGCCTTTCTCCTCCAAGAACCAAGACTGACATCTGAACAAGAAGGGTCTCCTAAATCCGTTGCTGTTTTGCCTTATGCCGGCAATACCTCCGCGAAAATCGGAAGAATTTTAGCCCGGTATGACGTAAGGAGTATCTTCCGTCCACCGTCGAAGATACGAGATATGCTACGCACGGTAAAGGATGACCTGGGCCTTCGAGTCCCGGGAGTATATTCAATTCCTTGTGAATGCGGCAAAGTGTACATTGGCCAAACCATAAGAATGATCGAGGAACGCCGCATCGAGCACCAACGATATCTACGGTTGCTACAATTGGAAAAATCCGCACTGGCCGAACATGCTGTGGAAAATTTTCATAACATAAATTTTGAAAATACTAAAGTTTTGGCTCAAATATCATACTTCTGGGATTCGGTAATCAGAGAATCTCTGGAGATTAGAATAAGTAACAACAACATTAACAGAGATTCCGGCCTTTTCCTGAGCGAAGCATGGGAGCCAATTGTCCAAGATTTAAAATTACAACGTGTTGGACACAACCGTCCGGGAGTACGCCGTCTTGAAGTGTCGACCAATGGGAATGCTGATCCGCCGCTTCCGAGCCAATCAGGAGATCGTGTGCTGTGATTGGCCAGTTTGGTTAATGCCGCTCGTGGAGAAGCTTTGAGCGTGATGCTACTGCTGGTTAAGCAACGTTTAGTCTGGTCAGCACTTGGATGGGTGACCGTCGCTGTGGAGTCTTGATATGCATTTTTACCAATTGCCTCCTGTTAAGCAATGGCGTAGAGAACGACTATGACTTCCGTGGAGCCACGTAATGCATCATCGTAAGTAACAACGACACTAACAGAGACTCCGGCCTTTTCCTGAGCGGAGCATAGGGGCCAATTGTACAAAATTTGAAATTACATCGTGTTAGATACGTTACTGACGTGTCGACCAATGGGAAGTTTGATCCGCCGCTTCCGAGCCAATCAGGAGTTCGGGCGCTGTGATTGGCCAGCTTGATTAATGCCGCTCGTGGAGAAGCTTTGAGCGTGATGCTACTGCTGGTTAAGCAACGTTTAGCCGGGTCAGCACTTGGATGGGTGACCGTCGCTGTGGAGTCTTGATATGAATTTTTACTAATTGCTTCCTGTCAAGCAATGGCGTAGAGTACGGCTGTGACTTCCGTGGAGCCACGTAATGCACCATCATCATCATCATTGCTGTCATTTGCCAGTCAGCCGCGGCCATCCGGTTCCACCCCGTCTGGGGTCGATTGAAGCGGCGACCAATGGCGGAGCAGCGGAAAATTTCTCCCCGGTAGCAGGCTACTTATGGAAGTTCCGGGTCGTCCGTGAGGCAGTTCCGTGTTGGCATCCGCTAAGTCTAGATGTGCGACAAGGAAAGTGCTCGCCGCGCTGCCGCGTCGGGCGGGTCGAGTGCCCCACCGGACTCGGCTTTGCCGGCGGCAGTAGCGGCCACGTTGACGACCCGGCTATCGGAAACTGACTTGGCAACGGATATGAATCGGACGGCTACGGAACGTGGTACGACGACCTGGCAACCGAACTCGGACCCGTGTATGGATACAACTGAGACCGTTCACACAACGCCAACGACAACCGGGCCTGCCCAAGGACACGACTCCCGTGGAAACAAGCGGTGCACCTCACCGCTCCTCTGTGGTAAAGCGAAGTTGTCGAGGAGTGAGAAGAGAGCCAGCCACAGTAAAATCAGCATCCCTGTGTCGCAGCTCGCCACCACCAGCAAAGACAAAAAGGCGGGAAAAAAGAAGATTGTAGGTGCCTTCTCTTCCCAGAACCATCCGCTACACTGCAGTATCGTGGAACATCTACGACCAAACACCGAAAAGCGAGCTCAGCCGGAGATAAACCGGACGGCGAAGGGTTCACGCTGGTGCGACGCACGAACAAGCCTCCGCCGACACTCGACCCCGGCAGAATAGAACTTAGAAACAGATACGACGTGCTGTACCAGGAAGGACCTGAGCAGCAGCAGCCGCAGCAGCAACAACAGCAACCGCAGCAGCAACAACAGCAACCGCAGCAGCAACAACAGCAGCCGCAGCAGCAACAACAAGAGCTGCAGCAACAACAACAGCAGTTGCAGCAACTAATAGAGCCACAGCAGCAGCAACAACAGCAGCCGCAGCAACAACAGCAGCCGCAGCAACAACAGCAGCCGCAGCAACAGCAGCAGCAACAGCAAATACAACAACAACAGCAGCAGCTACAACAGCAGCAGCAATCAAAGTATTTGATTCCTCCTATTGTGGTACAATTTCAAAACAGTTATAAGGAACTGTACCAAATGATCAAAGGCACTCTGGAAAATCAACCCTTCCAAGCCAAGTCGGCCGGAGGCGATAAGGTCAAGCTAACCTTCAGTTCGACCGATCACTACCTTAAGGTGACCGCAGCGTTGCAGAGGAAGGGCATACCCTATTATACCTTCCCTTCTGCTGCCGAGAAGATACTGAAGGTCGTCCTCCGTGGGATGCCCTCAACCTTGCCAACTGATGATATCAAGGAAGAGCTTGAAGATCTCGGACTTGACATACGCACAGTGGCCCAGCTGAAGAGACCTGGCACTTCAGACACTATGCCACTCTTCTTGGTGGTCATGCCCGACAGGCCCCAAAATAGAAAAATCTTTCAAATGGAGTCTCTAATGTCACTGCGCATCTCAGTTGAAAAACTGAGATCCTCCAATGGCCCAGTCCAATGCTTCAACTGTCAGGCCATAGGACATGTCGCTCGCCACTGCAACATGCCCTCAAAGTGTGTAAAGTGTGCAGGAGCACACTTATCAAACGACTGCACTCTAAAGAAGGGGGAGGGCAGTCCCAAATGTGCAAATTGCGGTGACCAGCATGTGGCCAGCTATAAAGGCTGCGTTGCCTTCAAACGGGCAAGGGACAGGCAGCGTGGGGTCGCTGCAGAACAAGCTGTCAACGCGCAGAAGCAACGCGAGGAAAAGAAAAAACAGGATTCCGGGAACACCCAGCCACTGGCTGACAAACCCACCACAGAGCAAAACCAACCACGACGGGGCGACAATAACGCAACCTCCACGACGTCTAAGAAGTCATCCAAGACATCTCAGAAGCCACCAAAGCGCCAAATCCCGCAGGAAAAGGCACAAGGACCCAATAAGAAGAAGAACAACACCAAACCGTCAAAGAAAACATCTCCAACGACCTCATATGCGGAGGCAACTACTAGCCAGTCGCGAGACCCTAAAGAAGCACTGCCACCAGTGGCAGAAACTCAAGACCTGCCTACTCAAGCAAGGCAAAACCACCAACAGCACCACCCACTCCCCACACAAATCAATGAGGGAGGAGCAGCTATAGATCGTCTGTTCGACATTGTTGGGTCGCTTCTGACAATGTTAACGACACTACTGACAAAGTTCGATCAACTGGCCGCGGATATTAAATCCGCAATAACGACAGCTCACCGAGCCGACCTTCCACAGAACTCCCACACCAGTCATGGACAGAGTTAACATAGACGGCATATCAATATGCATATGGAATGCCGACGGCATTTTCCAACAACTCGGCGAGTTTCGGCAATTCCTACGGGAAGAGAACGTAGACATATGTCTAGTAGCCGAAACTCACCTAAAACCTGGTCTCAGAGCAACGGTAGCCAACTACCTGTGCTACCGTCACGACAGACCCACTGCGGGAGGAGGAGTGGCCATATACATTAAAAGAGGCATCCCTCACCACACGGTACACACTCCACCACTGCAAATAATCGAAGCAACAGCAATCGAAATGGCAACCACATCGGGACCGGTCACCGTCGTCTCAGCATATAGACCTCCACGGAGAGTACCGATTGAAGATGACATCCGCCAGCTGCTCACCCTTAGGGGTAAGCTCATCATTGGAGGAGACTTCAACGCAAAACATCCAGCATGGAAGTCAAGAGTCAGCAATCCAGCGGGAAACCAGCTATACAGAATGAGTGCCAGAAACAATCTCCAGGTCTGGGGCCCGGACGAGCCGACCCACCATCCCTGGAGCGGCAACCGCCCTGATGTCCTTGACATAGTAATCACCAGAGGCATCGTTGGCTTCGTCTCCGCCACCACCATGAACAGGCTCTCATCAGACCACTCTCCGGTCATGATGAATATTGACGTTGGATCATGGAGACGAATTGTTCCAAATGAAATTAATTATAACCGGACAAACTGGGAACGGTTCCGTGAAGAAGTCTCAGAATCCCTCCAGCGTCTGCGCCCACTGGACGAGAGACAAATTGAGGCGGCGATAAAACAAGTCTCATCTGTCATCCTTGACGCAGCGAATTCTGCAACGCCCCCTCCGGTGACAAGACAACAGTCACGTCAATTACCGCCACATCTGTTGGCTCAGATTAGACACAAGAACAGAGTGGCTAAGGAGTGGAGGCTTACAAGACAGCCCAACACCAGGCGCCTCCTAAATCGCCTGCAGCGTGAGCTGAAGGTCAGTCTCCAGGAACACCGCAACAGAGAGTGGGCCGCTCGCCTGGCGTCGCTGAACGTCACCGACGGTAATCTGTGGGTCGAGACCCGGCGGTTCACCAAGAAGCGAACAAGATTGCCCCCGCTACATGGTGAGAGGGGACTAGTGTTCAGCGATAAAGACAAGGCCAATGCCCTCGCCGATCACTTTGAGAAGCAGTTTCGGCCTGCGCAGGACGATGACGAGGAAGAATCTGCGGATATCCGCAGAAGACTGCGGCGCTTCCTTGCCGCTGATGACGACGGCTACCAGATCGACGAGATCTCTGCAGAAGAAGTTCGCCGAATCATCTCCAGATTAAACATCAAAAAGGCACCTGGAAATGATAACTTGGGAAATAGGCTGCTGAAAAACCTTCCAGCTCCAGCAGTAGAACGCATAACCGAGCTGTTCAACTGTATATTACGCACTCAGCACTACCCCCGATGCTGGAAGCAGGCAACGGTGATCGGAGTCCATAAGCCAGGGAAGAACGGAACTTTCCCCCAAAACTACAGGCCCATAAGCCTCCTCCCGTCCCTAAGCAAGGTTTTTGAGAGGCTCCTTCTGAAGAGGATGGAAGAACACATCCGCAGAGAGAACATCATCCCGGAGTTCCAGTTCGGCTTCCAGAGGGGTCACTCCGCCACCCAGCAGATCATGCGCATAGTTGAGCGCGCCACGACCGCATTCAACCATCGGAGCTACTGTCCGCTAGTCCTGCTAGATGTGGCACGAGCATTTGACTCCGTTTGGCACAGCGGACTACTTTATAAGCTTTACAATCAGGGACTCCCCGGCCCGCTTGTGAAGCTAATTAAGAGTTACATCACTGGAAGATCCTTCAGAGTGAGAGTTGGGAATGAACTATCTTCTCGCCGCCCAATCAATGCAGGTGTGCCACAAGGGTCAGTACTAGGGCCGGTACTGTACAACCTGTATACTGCCGACATCCCTGCTCCAGCAACGGTTCGCACAGCCCTATACGCGGACGACACGGCCTTCTTCACCGCGCATAGATGTAAAGCTGCTGCCATTCGGCGTCTACAACAAGTACTTCAACAAACTGAAGCCTGGGCCAGGCGGTGGAGGATTACCATAAACTCGACCAAGACCCAAGCAATAATGCTGACGAGACGTCTGGGGAAACGTGATCGCCAGCGCAACCAGACACCAAAACTACGACTCCACGGAGAGGACATCGAGTGGTCAACCACTGTAAAATACCTGGGTGTGACGCTTGACTCCAGGCTCACATGGAAGCGTCACATTGAGGAGACCCGACTCAAAGCCGCAACGAGGCTGAGGGAGCTGTACCCTATTCTAAATACGGACAGTGCACTGGCAGCCAATACCGGAGTGAGCGTATATTGCAGCCTGATAAGACCGGTAATTGAGTACGCGTGTCCCGTATGGGGCTACGCCTCCAGGTCCTCGTTAAAAAGGCTGCAGACAATGCAGAATCGTGCGCTTCGGCGAGCACTACATGTGCCTCCCCGGTTTCCTACAGCTGACCTGCATGAAGCCGCAGGTATCCCGATGCTTGAAGAAAGAATCGCACAGATTACAAGATCTTTCTACCGAGCATCCAGAAACTCAAACAATCCCTTAATTGCCAACTTAGGGCAATACTACACAATATATGACAAGCACAAGAGACCGCTGTCAATATTGACATAAAACTAAATATAGAACCGAGCAAACCAAAAGACACACCAAAAGTAATGCAACTGACCTTTTAACGTTTGAAGGAAGTGTCAACAGACAAACTCTTCGCAATAAACTGCTTAAAAAGATAAAGCAGAAAATGCTCAGGACGACGACGTCCGTGAGGCATCTCATCTCGTAGACCCATCAACGCCGGTGTACCACAGGGGTCGGTACTCGGCCCAGTGTTATACAACCTATACACTGCCGACATACCAGCCCCTGCCACAGTTCGCACAGCCCTCTACGCCGACGACACGGCATTCTTCACCGCACACAGGTGCAAGGTCGCAGTAATTAGGAGGCTCCAGGAGGTCCTTCAACAAACAGAAGCTTGGGCCAGGAGATGGAGGATCTTGCTTAACACCGCCAAGACGCAGGCAATATTATTCACGAGACGCCTGGGGAAGCGTGATCGGGAGAGAAACCATACACCAAACCTGCACCTCAACGGGGAAGATATCGTATGGTCACCTACAGTTAAATACCTCGGCGTAGTCCTTGACTCTCGCCTGACGTGGCAAAGACACACGCAAGAGGTAAGAAGGAAAGTGGCAACTAGGCTTCAAGAACTCTACCCCCTGCTGAACAGGGACAGTGCCTTGTCAGCCAGCACCGGCGTCAACATCTATTGCAGTCTCGTACGCCCAATCCTTGAGTATGCATGCCCAGTGTGGGGGTATGCTTCCAAGACTAGCATCAAACGGCTGCAAATAATGCAAAACCGCGCACTTCGGCGTGCACTACATGTGCCATGCCGGTTCCCTACAGCCCCCTTGCATGAAGCCGCAGGGATACCATTACTCTCGGAGCGAATCCTCAAAGTAACAAGAACATTCTACAGAGCCGCCAGAAAATCACTGAATCCCATCATAGCCAATTTGGGACAGTACTCGACCACGTTTAACAAGCACAAAAGCCCCCTGTCAATAGTGACAGACAATTAAAATATCTCAGAGCGAAAACAAAGACACACCAACAGTAATGATACGCATCTTGTAACATTGAAGGAAATGTCAAAAGACAAAAACTTCACCAAAACTGCAAAATAAAGTAATTTTGCAGAAAATGCTCAGGTGTGTGTGTCCGTGAGGCAGTTCTGAGCTTCGATATGACGCAGTACCTGATGAAGGCAGCGGAGGTTGCTGCCGAAACGTTGTACAATGATTTAAATAAAAATATTATCCGGCAGAAAACCCGAGAAAAGTTTATAACATTACACACATTCAACTGTTCTAAAAGAGATGAATTGTGGGAGAAGGGGAAACAGGGCGTATAAATAAGCTGAAATAAACAGAGTCAGGTTTTGCAGCGCCAATGATCAGTCCTGGAATTAGGGGGAACATGGCTTCTAACCACGGTCTTGTCGTTCCTCATTTCGGGTTTTTTATGATTTTCCCGAAACTACTTAGGGCGAATGGTGGTACATTAATTTCGAACAGAAACAGCCGAATCCCCGTCCATTCCATTTCCCTCAGTTTTATTGACGTCAACGAGCTTAAAAGAAATTGGGATAAAGTTAAATACTGTAAAGTTTGTCGGATAGCTAAAGAAATCATTTGCGCAAGGTTAGATAAAGACAAATCAACCTGAAGCAAAGAAATATGCTTCAATCGACAGATTAGAGAAAGAATCACAAAAATTCTCCAAATAACAAAGATTACCACAGTACGCAAATACGTAGCGTGATGGGTGAGCGTTAACGCTCTGGCCTCGCATTATGGAGTACGTGGGTTCGAATCCCCATCCGGGCATTCAAATTTGAGTTTTCCATGGTTTCCTCAGATCACTCCAGGTGAATGCCGAGATGTTTCCTTGAAAAGGCCGTAGCCGAATTCCTTCCCGTTCCTTGTCCCCAATCATTTCCCGGATGTTATAATGTTAAAGTTAAGAATGGGAGATAGCAGAATTTCAAAAAGACAACTCTGAAAAATAGATGAACTAATAGTTGCTATGATATCTTCACGCCTCAATCGTGGGATGGTCTAAAAAACACGACGTCTAGCTCCGTTATCTTTTCAGTGTGAATCCGCCTGTAATGGTCAATGAATCAACAGCCGTAGATTATTACACAATTCGCAAGTGTTGAAGGCAGCGGAATTATCTGTTGAATATCGTGTTTTTACAACACGATCCGGTAGTACACCAGTGAAAATTTCATGGCAAAGTCTCCGTTCTTAGTTGAAAAAATCTTTATAGGGGAAGTTAAGAAAAATCATAAACCACAAAAATATTTATTAAGAACAAAAATGGAACATATTCTATGGTGCCATTGTTTTTAAACAAGTAAAACGAATATTTCGAATGAAGTAAGCGGTGGGAACTTGCTGACCTACGGTAGATAAAAATAATCGAAGGTTGGTGAAGTAAACGTTCTCCGAGGAGCTAACACTCTGGCGGTCTGTGTTGGTGTGGCAGGTGTCCTTCTTCTGCTTCCCCCGACCGTCCGTCCGATAATTCAGGCCTAATTCGAGTCCGTGCGGAAACAGTTACGGTAACAACCGGGGCCGACCCGCCCGCAAATTGGACGGCGGACGCGTCATTACGGGAGGTGGGGGAGAAACTTGGCAGAGCGAGGGGACAGGCAAAGTATTTGGGGAAACTTGGTGCCCGGCAAGATGGGACCTGGG
>JARYHS010010009.1:0-58681 GCA_031002005.1 Vandiemenella viatica | reverse complement strand
GAATTGTTTGTGGGATTAAAAGAAATTTCAGATAAAATATCTAGAACATAAACTAAGGCGCCGTGTTAAAATCATCACTTCCGTAATGGACAGAAGGCATCCTAATTATAGTTTTAGAACACTGCCCGCCTCAAAAAGTACACTTCGTATAAACGAAATAGGACGAAGCTTATGAAGTATTCGTTCACAGCGTAATGAACAAATTAAGGCTCATTACTACCGTATGTGCTGTCCATGACATGGTTTGGAACCTGCATTCGGCAGTAGCTATCGAGAAACTAAAAATAAAATGGAACAAAAAAGAACGAAAATCATTTCCGCACTTTATTCTTATTTATCGTCACCGACAAGAAAAAAACAAAAATCAACAGAATCTACAGAAACCACTTCCACAAAACTTTACTTCAGGGTTCAATAGTAAATGCTCATTTATTCTTCTCTTTGCTCTTTAACGTATAAAATAATCCGTCGATCCGCTTTGTGCTAAAACAAACTGGAAAATTAACATCACTGCCAGCACAATATACGCCTTAAAGAAATATTTGTTCATAATCGCCTCCCACTGCAGTATTTTATGATTGTACTTCACAAAGCTTTCAAACACCTTTCTGTTCGAATAATAGTACTTTTATCCTCTGTCTTGTTCGACACTACTAACTTACTCGATAAAGACATTAGCCCAACTGCAGATCTACTAATAAACATTACAAATATTATTAACAAGCCGAAAATTTTACGATTCTATAAAAAGGGGAAATATATAAAACAATTAACACATTTAATTTAGTAAAAATACTATATACCTTGCAACCGAAAACAGATGACAACTCTACCATCCCTTAGGTTATAATCTGATAGTTAATGCCAACGACTATACATAAAGTCCAAGGAATAAATGTTTACATTCGAATGGAGTAAATAAAATAACTCCAGAAAACTAAATCTACTCTATGTATCCTCTCAAAGATACTATATAGGTATATTGTTTCTAGTCATCCTATGAATTTCGAATTTCGAATTTCAAATATGGAGCACTTTTCATACAAGTACCGTGAAGCTAAACTTCACATAATCACACTAGTCAAACAAGAGCGCTCTATATACGTTACGATAACGATTGAACATTCTATGTATGCGATTAGCGTGTTTTAATTCGTCACAATACAAGCAGCAAAAGGAAGTTGCAACTTCCATATTGCAAGCTGATAACACGTGTAGGTGTGTAGTTGTCAGTGTAAAATACAGGAGCAATGGTTCATTCAAAGCCGAACGTAACACTTTGTTTTTAAACTATAACTCAATCGATGTCCTGATTAGCCAGCAAAAACCAAAGTCTGGCACATGATCCACAAAGAAAGATTTAAAATCCAGTGTAAATAAAGACATCTGCAATAAATTTACCTTTCCTAATGTTAACAGTTCTACATTTTCCATGATGACATCTATATGGAACGAAATTTTTAACAAAGAAGCAATTAAACATTTTATTCTACCCAGCATAACGTACACAAAAAATAGACACCTAAATTTTTCTACTGTATTACAGTATGACTGCATCTATTCCACGGCAAATGAGGAGAAGGTTTACAGAATATAAGACTGAAGTCTATGTTACCAGACATGTTTGGCAAAAGAAGACGAAGTGATACTAAAGAAAAAATTACGCTCAATATTTTTAACATATGCATAACGGAAAGATTTTCATACTCCTATTTTCAAATCGTAATGTAAAAACAGATTAATGTTCAATTATTTCATCGTGAAGATGAATTGGTAACGCGAATCCTATTTTAAAATTTTCATTACTACACAAAAGTGCGGCGTTAGCAGCAATTATTCACATCAAGACTACATACATAATAATAAGAAGCATAAATTACTGTCTCCGAGAAAACTGTTAACAGATCAAAATTACAATTATTTCCGCCGGAAAGTTCTAAAGTAATTTTTGTGTTTTCATAATAATAGAATATATCTGCATTATCTCGTCTCTATAGTAAAAAAAAAAGTCTTTATGTACACGCTTTTGAGCAAGTTAGAATTTGTCACATCCAAGACCTAGACTCGAAATTTTATGTGGTGAACTTAGTGTGTACAGCATTTGATGTAAACAATGTTCCTCTTGCGTTGTATTGGGAAATAGTTTTGCATGAGGATTTGTCAGTACCAGTATCACACCAACTTGTACCAGACTTAAAACAGCTAACACTCTACATGTTCTATAAAGCTAAATTTATACTTGTCAAATAAGAAAATATTTCTTCTAAAACGATCACCTATCCTATTTCAAACTCTTTCTCTCTTTTTTTTTCCTTATGGTTTTACACCTCGTCGACGTCGAGGTCATTAGAGGCAGGAAGAGACTGGGGACAAGAAATGGGAAGAATTCGACCATCGTCTTTTGAAGGAAGCATCCCGGCATTCGCCTGGAGTAATTTGGGGAAACCATGGAAACCCGAATGCGAGGCTACAGCGTTAACCGCTCACACACCACGCTCTCATTTCTTTTTAGGAAAATACGCCTGTGATTCCCACAAAATCCTAATAAAACACGAACTACTAGAAAATTTATTTTTCAGTTAATTATGGCGCTATAAAAACCGCAAAGTACTGAAAAGGATGTAGTTAATATCACTGTTAATAATTAGTCTCCTCGAAAAAGATCAGGAGAGCTAAACAAAACAAAAGACGTAGATATTTTGGGGGGGGGGGCTTGAGACCCTTAACCCCCCTCCCCCTCCCGCCGGAGCCGCATCCTGCAAAGTGGTTAAGGTAAAGTTAACGTTGTAGGACTATAGTCTATACGTTTCTCCATCTGTGACCGAATCTGGTTTCAAGTTTGTCATTCACGTCAAATGGGAACAGCGTCCCAATGTTCACGCAGACATTCCATACAGAACGCAATTAACGATCGACGATTCCAAACGTAGATTTTTTAAGGGCTATATTGGATGTGTGGGCCGTCATCGTCTTTCATGTACAAGGGAAACTATTTGCTGATGTTTTTTACGTTATTCTGTTTGTATTCGTAAAGCTGGAACGAGTGACTGACAATCTGATCGATCGCAAAGATCAGCACGAATCTCTCTAGGACATACATCTTACTACCGAGCCTGGTGAGTGATTGATAACGCAGATTTGAGTTTTCCATGGTTTCCCCAAATCACTCCATGCGAATGCCGCGATTGTTCCTTCAACAGGCCATTGCCTAATTCCTTCCCGTTCCTTCACCCCTGTCCTTTTCAACCTCTTAATGCCGTAAAGAAAATAATGCCGTAGTACTTGTCCACAATGTAACCCAAAACAGGCTATTAACAAGTGGAGTAGTTATTCAATAATGCTGATTAAACATACCATCGAGTCATAAATATTTGAAGTAACCACATTTCGCATCAATGCATTGTTATCAGTGACCTACTTTACAGCGCCAAACAAAGCAATAGGACGGTAACACAGCTAAGTTAAATTTCCTCCCTTCAGAACCCTAGTGTTAAATGGAAAGCGTTATTTATAGAGTACCCAAAAAGAACATGGGCCTTCATCATTTTTCAAACATATCCATTTCATTCCTCAGTTGATATTAGTTTCAGTCATAATCGTTGGTACTGAAGGATACAAAAATAAGTGTACGATAGCTACATATTGTCTTTGAAATTGTTCAAGTCCGTTTGGTTGTCACGTTCGTATTTTAATTGTTTGGTAAAAAAAAAAAAAAATTACAGTAACTACCCCTATGAGTAGTACAGCCCGAGTTCCGATTTTTCGTCCAACCTACAGTTTAACGTGGAATCCGAACCACGGAGCGCAGTTTCCATACACAAAGCAGAGGTGAAGGCCGTGTTAAGTGTCCGTAAAAATAACAGACCTCACAGAGTTCCGGACATGGAATCTTCCGTTTGTGAAGCATACAATTTTAGAACACATTGTTAATAAATGAATCTGTGGGAAACGACTTATAAAGACAATTGAAACTATAACAAAAATATCTTGGTAGTCAATGAGATGGTTTCGTTCGAACAGTCACCATCGGAAAAAGATCGGGAAAAAATCGGTATTCTCTATGAACATTTCTGGTGGAGTAAAGCAAGAAGAACTACAGCTCTGCGACTCGTCACTTAGTTCTCAGAAATTAATTAGTAGCACTGTTGCCAACACTGCGCCCGCGGCGCAACCAAGTAAGACTTCCTGGCCTTTGCGTTACATGGATCGCAGGTTCCAGCCGGCTTTGGTGTTCGTAATGAACTTCAAAACTCATTAGAGAGGGAATACACAGCAATACACATCGAGGTAGACTGCAATGGCAGAGTAAAATTTAAAAATTAAGAAACACATGTTCTTTGATCGCGATGCCTAAAAACAATAACCACGATTGTCGGAACACCGGAGACAGGCTTTGGTTACATGTCTATCTCTCCCTACTTAGTACAGAAGAAAATACAACTTAAAAGCAAAGATAAAAAACAAAAGAAACGGAAAATCAAAATAAATAAATAATGCTACTTTTCCCTTCTGTGTTAGAACTAATTACAAAAGCGATCACACGAGCTGTTACAATATAGTTATGAGATGATTAACTCATAGCAAGTAAAATACTAGAAAAAGGGCTTACCTGAAATGAGTTTAAAAGTACGCACATAGCACGCACATATGGTATGAATCATAGCGATTTTCTTTCTGAAAAATTCTGCTAGCAGATGAAAACAATTCGTTTTAACCTACATCGCAGAATATTTCAACAATGTTTACGCCTTTTCACCCAGTATCAACTAAGTATGAAAAGTTTCGTTCTTTATGGTTTCAAACATAAAAAAATGTTTATTCCATAATCAATCTAGAACATGCACGCTCTTACGTTCAGATTACTGCAATAAATGGATTCAGAGATATCGAAAATCAATGACGGCAAACTGTCTTTGACCTACGAATCTACCCTAACAAATCCTGTTGCTTCAACCGATTCGTTCCTTTACAGATCCATTTCAGATTCTCAAGAGGGTGGATAAATCACCTGCATCTGAAAGTTGTTCTCTTCTACAGTACGTGAAGAGATATTCACCTAAATGAACTGCGGTCCATCTTGCCCTGAAGACCGAGGTTTCAACCTAAATAAACAAACGATAAGGAGCAAATATTTGCAGAAATATACTCCAGTTACGAGAATTGCACGAATAATGCTCCCTCCTGAATTCGCATATTACGAACAGGAGGTATCAACGGAAGCAAAAACTCAACCGTAATTTTTCGGCGGATAACTCAATTTAAAAAATGGCCATTTCTACACAGGCCATAGCGATGTTTGATGACCCAAGAGAATAAGGAAGCCAAATATTTTCTTTCCTAATATCACAACAACATGATGGAGGATATGCCCAGGTGGTGGTGGTGTTAGGGCTTATAGCCTTGATCATTATAGAACCACTTACAGTAAACGAGGTGAACCTAAAAGTTATCGGCCTCGACCAGAGTTTCTAAACCTTTTTCAACCAGAGGACCAGTAAACTGTCAGAAATAATTCTGCAGATCACTAACTTACATTAGCTTAATTTTTTACCTATGTGTACACTATTAACAACTGAGACATAATTTATTAATCAAATAGCATAAATCAAAAAGCATGTTTTGAATGGCTACGCAAACACAGTTATGGATTTGGAAGTGCACTATTAAAATTGAATTGTATATTGAGCAGACTTTTTAATATTTAGTAACCAAATGAATATATTACTATAGGCTGGATGCTAAACTATACCCCCAACCTACATGAACAAAATAAAATAAAGGTAGACCTCACAGTTTTTATTTTTGTTTACTTCAGTCTTGTTACTAACCCTACCACGTACAACAAGACGCTCAGAAACGATCATTTATACGTAACCCTTAGACGAACGTGGCTCTTTCTGATGCTAACTGGAAATGAATAGACTATTGTCGGATCAATGCGCTTAGAAGGTTGGACTTACAGTTTATACTCGCCTATAGTCTTATACAGGGCGTTCGCCGGGAAACGCAACCCACTGTTAGCGCTACAAGGAAGAAACTGCTCCCGGCGAGCGAGCGCTCAGTTTCCGGCATTGTTCGACCGTCGGCCGCGGACTATTTCATAATAATTACGCTTCATAAACTTGTATGTGCTAAGCATTTAAATGTGACGTAATTCATTAGCTTACCTTATAAAAGATGCTGGAAGTGTTGACCCTCTTGTGTAATGCACATTTCACATCTTCTGAACATATTTCGAGACACACGCTGCCCTAACTGACTTAATGATTTTTTTGGTGACTGTTCTAGTCGAAAAGTGATATCGTCAATTTTCTCCTCTGTGAGAATACGGTTGACCGACAGTCTCTTTTTGTTAAAAAATGAATCCGTTTCTCTTACTTTTTTAACCAGACGCAGAATTGTTGATTTAGCTGGCAGTAAAGCGCCAGGAAATTCGCGACGAAATTTACTGCGACACTTTTTAAACGACTTCTTCTTCACATATGTATCGTAGAGAAATATTCTTTGTTGCAAACTGTAACGTACCATAATTTTACTCACACTGAAACACGGTACAGATTAGTAAGAGTATGAAGCCCCAAACCAGCCAAACCGCAAAGAAACGTTTATTCACAACACTGATTGATAAGAGACTGAAGTCACAAACTATCTACAATGCAAAGAAACCGTTCTTAACAATGTAAGGGTCACTGCACTGCACTGTTGGGGCAGCGGAGGTGTTAAACAGTGCGGTGATTCACGGTGGCGTGTGGCGGAAACTGCTGGCTACACTGACCGAGCAAGTTGCCGACGGCAACAGACTGGGAGGGTAGCGTTTTCCGGCGAACGCCCGGTACAATATGGATATTTTTTCGTGCCGACCACAGGTTGAGAAATACTGGTCTAGACTAAAAAAATAAAATCAGGCACCGCTGCGTTGAATGTGAACCACGTAGCGTCCTAGCGCACCTCATTAGCATATTTTTTTTAACGGGCTTAACGCATCGGCGAAGACGATGCCATGAGGAAGTAGATTGTGAGAAAGGCATGGGAGGGAAATCGAACCAGCGTCCTCCCTGCTTTGAGGAGCTAACCCAGTATTTGGGAAAACAAAACCAAATGCGGATAAACAGGCTAGAATTTGAGCTCGGGTATTCCAGACTGCCAATAATGTCATTTAGGGACAGCCATATCGCCCTCGAAGACTTGCATTAAAAATCACGCCAAACCACATTTGCAGTGTTTTATTTGCGCAAATGCCGACTGAAACAATATATCATCAAAAAGCTCAAAATATCTGGAGATATGCAGATGAAAAGGGATCAAAATTTAACTGTGCACGAAAATATTAGACAAAATTGAAAAGGATTTTGAAAGCAGCTGCTGGCTATCTTACCCACGATTATTGTAACTGTTGTGTTGTCTTTTTCCTAGTTTTTTTCCGTTCCCTATACCCCTCAGTTGAATGTTCTGGTTTCCCTCGTCTGTGGATGGTGCGTATGAATGGCTATCATTTTGTGAACCACTTTAAGTTCTGTTATTTGTGAAAAGTGAAGTTTCTGGGAGCTAGTATTCAGGACGGGTAGTACACCCATATGATGGCACCTCAACAAAACTGCCGGATCGCACAGATATGTCTATTTTGACACATTAACACCAGATCTATTTACGACTAATTTACGTATAATGTGATATTAAACAAAGTGGCGGCGTAGTCAAATGTTTTCTATAGCTCTAACTCACTCAAACGTATTTTTAATTACGATTTTTTTTCCCAAATGCAATTACATTAACTAGATGATTTGATAAACGACATAAAAAATTCAAGCCGACAGCTCTTGGTTAATCGCTTTCATCACTTATTGTGAGGATAAGCAATTAGAGATTATAACAAAGTTTTAAATAACAAACAGCTAGTAAACTTTGAAGATATATTCTTGTTACCAGATTTTTGCTAAGGTAGCCAATTATACGAAACTCGTTTTCCTTCTTCTATCGTGTGGAGGGAGTTTTCTGGTGCGTTGTACGCATGCACTGGGCCGATCCCCTCCACGCGGCTGCAGACAATTAATCATTGGAAGACTTCGGGACAGCGCAATCAATACGGTGCACAAACAGCAACAGCGACACCACAAACCTACAATACATCAAAAGAAGCGGTAACTCCAGTCTTTTATTTACTTCCAACCCACTCACGCTTTGGCAACTAGTAATTTTCGTCAAAATATCCCCATATATCCAAAATATACGCAGCTATAATAAAGTATGTTGTGAGTTTAGTAGAAAGATAAAGAACGAATTGCACATGTTTTGGAAATGATGGGCGAGGAAAGTAATTTGTGGAAAACTTTCACAGAAAACATGCAGGATGGTGAGTTACTTTTTAAAACATGTTGGATTTGTTAGTGCAGGGAACAGATGAAGAAAAAAATTTAGAATATATCAAGCAAATAACTGAGGACGTAGGTTGAAAGAGGTGTATTGAGGTGAAGAGGTTAGTTCATGATAGGAAGAAATGGAAGATTGCATCAAAGAAGACGAGAGACTAATGAGAGGAGAAAAAAATCTGAATCGCAGATAAGAAAGCAGTAAAAAAATCGAGGAAACAGCCTCAAAACACCGTCGCTGAAACTATTTCCCCCATGGTCAGACCTGATAACGAAACAAATCAAAACAAATCAGAGTGTTGAAAAAAAGAAAACGTTAAACACACGACTTTAGCTTACGGCTTATCTCGGTGATTCTAAAGAACATTTCTTCATTTCATCGGCAAATAATGTGTTATTGTTGTTTTGTTTGTTTTTTTAACCCTCACATTTTCCTAACTATGAAAAAAGGCAGAATCCACCGCTTTAAGTCATCCATTGTAGTGAACGCAATAATACCTCTTTTTTAATTCTTTTTTTTTCGCTTGTGGCTTTACGCCTCGTCGACGTCTTGTCATTAGAGGCGGCAAAGGACGACAAGTAACGGGAAGAAATTCGGCCATGGCCTTTTGAAAGAAGCATCCCGGCATTCGCCTGGAGTGAGTTGGCGAAACCATGGAAAAATTAATCTGGATGCCCGGACGGGGATTCGAACCGCTGTCCTCACGAATGCGAGGCCAGAGCGTTATCCACTCACCCACCGCGCTCGTTTTTTTTTTTAATCCAATAATGGTGATTCTCAACTGATGTATCCGTTTATGTGATGCTTATTGTTTTACTTTCGCGTTTTTAGGTTCCTTATATTTTAAGTTAGACGCCTTACGACTTTTTCTTTCAATATTTAGGAAACATATTTGGGATCAGGCTACTTCTGAATACTACTTAGAACATGGACTGCTTCTGGCACAATACGTTTTTGTTACTTCCATTGTACTTGTATTCGTAAAGCTGTTATACAGAATTTCACTGGGTAAGTTGCATAACAGATTCCTAGCATTTCTGCAGTCGGCGCCGGCAGGGTCAACCTCTCTTTGCAGGAATCGCGGGTTCGACTCCTGCTTATGTTACGGATGCTTTCAGTATCCTGTCAGCAACAGGTTAGGGTCAAGGCAAATTTTGTAATACTTGCAACTAGCAGATGGTCACCTTAATTTTTAAGATGAAAAGTATTAATCGACTTTCTGCTGTCCCTTAAATCTATTAATTCACCATCCACTTTTCACATCTTGAGTTCATTTGATATTAACCAAATCCTTGGAGATGTTAGAATCACGCTCCTTCAGAAACAAACTCGAAAACATTTCCGAATGTGTCTACAAGATGCACGCGTCACAAAATTCCTTTGAATGATTTTCTTTTCGACGTCGCTGTTAAAGGAAGAGCACGTTATGCAACGTTCCCTCAGCACTTCAACAACGGTTTAAGTGACTTTATGACGTAACAACACGTTACCTCAAACGAAACTCACAGAGACCGAGCGTTGTAACTTGTGGGTGAGCGGTACCGCTCTGGTCTCGCATTCGTGAGGACGCGGGTTCGAATCCCTGTTTCGGTTTTCCATTGTTTCCCCAAATCACTCGAGGCAAATCCTGGTATGGTTTCTTTAAAAGGTCATGGCCGAATTCCTTCCTGTGCCTTGCTCCCAGTCCTTTCCCGTCTCTTAATGACCTCGATGTCGAAGTGTATTTATTTGAATATGTAATACACATATTTTGCTACGGTCCTGCTGTGAAATCGGAACGCCAAAATGAATGATAACGGAATTTGTTTAGGTTTATAGGCTCGTTGCGTTAAAATTATAAGAGCGGGGAGAAGATTTGTAAAGATTTAGGTCATGACCTTTCGAAGCAGCCTAGAGTGGAGTCCAAACCGGGGATCGAACCAGCAACCTCCCGAATGTTAACCGCTCACCCACCAGACTCAGTGTAAAGGAAAATATTTTTTAAAATTAATGCACACATTTAGCATATTCACCATAGTATTTCTGAGCGAACCGTATTTGCTTACGATTCATTTTCACCCTGAACTGTATCTACTTACATATTTAACAAAAGTTACTGTTATTCAGATAACTCATGTTATCACAAACTTATAACTGTAATCAGAATTAGTTCATTTAATTGTATTTAATTGATATTGTGCGTAAATATTTTAATTACGAGTAGTAAAATTAGCTAAAATAAAATCTTAAAACTGCTCTGCTAGGAAACTAAAATTTAAACTACTCTGTGCTCGTTACACTTTTGTGTGGCTTTATGTCTTGTCGACGTCGAGGTCATAGATTTTTTTTTTTTTTTTAACTGCTTAACGTCTCTTAACAGCGAGGTCTGTAGAGACGGGAAAGGATGGGGGCAAGGAATGGGAAGGAATTCGGCCATGGCCTTTTGAAGGAAGCATCCCGGCATTTGCCTGGAGTAATTTGGGAAACCATGGAAAGCCCAAATCTAGATGCCCGGATGCGGATTCGAACCGGCGTCCTACCGAATGCGAGGCCAGAACGCTAAGAGGTCATAGAGGTGGAAACGACTGGGGGCAAGGAACGGGTAGGAATTCAGCCACGGCCTATTGAAGGAAGCATCCAGGAGAAATTTCTGGAAACCATACAGAATCAAAATCTGGATGGCCGGACGGGGATTCGAACCTGCGTCCTCCTTACCGCTCACCAATCACACTCGGTCCGGTCATGTGAAGAATCCTGGCTCTAACGACGATGCAATGCCAAATCAACGAATCCTGGTATAAGGATTCATTCACTGTTTGCCAGCATCTTCTTAATATGAAGACTGCATATAATCGTAAATGTTCAGGAAAGCTGATCGATCAGCGTCAGTAAAATGCAGGTGGCTAAGGGAAGTCATTTCACTAGTATGATTGTGGAAAGTCAAAAGTTCAAATAGGGCAGTTGGTTAGGGATTTATGTGTTGGTACGGAAGGATGCACAAGATATTTGGCCAAATTTAGTCAAAAGCTATAGAGGGATTTGTAAGTTTGAATTAAAAAAATGTGTTGATATACCAACAGTTTTGGGGCAGAAATATATTCATATAAGCTGAGCTTTAAAAAATCACATTAAAAGACTAGGAAAAAATGAAGAAAATATAGAACAAAACTGGAAACTAATATAATAATCAGGGGCGGTTGGAATTGAGAAGACGAAAAAGAAGGAAATACTGTAGTTAATTTCAGTATGTGAGTAAGAGAGGAGCACAAAACTAAGCTGTTAAAATTCTGTGGAAAAAAAAATACGAAAACGTGATGATTAATGCCAACAGTTTGGTGAAAAGATTATATTATAACACATACTACAGATGTATAAGAATCATACAAGAACAATATAAACTTGGAAAATTCTGAGGGGGAGAGGGCACCTGAAGATATTAGCTACACAGTATGATGGTTAAACAAAGAGCCAGTCACCAAATGTTGAAGTGTAAGACAAATAAAAGAAAGGATGTTGACAGAACATAGGCTCATAGTTATGAGATGAAAACTGAAACCAAAGAGCACCATGGAGAAAAAAGGGCTCTAAAGTCAAAATAAACGCATTGTTTATGCCGAGCCTGGCATTCAGGAAATCACGGTTTCGATCCCCGCCCCGGCCCCCCTCCCCCCCAAATACAGATTTCGATTTTCGCTTGTTTTCCCAAATCACTCAAAGCAGGGGCAATATAAAATAATGAACGAAATTCAACTGAAGCACGATGGAACAATTCCAAGGGAGAGATCATTTAAGAGGCAAAGAAAATTTAGGAATAAAAGAAAGCAGCAATCATTTTACGTCAGGTCACAGACAAAATATTAAAATGCACGAAGCATACAATATCTGAAAATGGAAGAACGCGGTATTGCACTGAAATAAAAACGACTTCCAAGGAAACCGAAGAACAGTGGCCAGAATACAAATGTAAAGAAATGAACACATCGTTGGTTTAATCAGAACATACTGGAAGCACAAACAGAATTTTGGAGAAATCAAATAAGATTATTGGCATCAAAGGAGCTGATGAAAAACTATTTTAATTCCCATAGAAAGAGCAGGAAGCTAAAAATAAAAAAAAATAAAAAAAAATGTATAACGGAGAAAACATTTAAAAAAAAGGAAAAAAAGGAAAAAAAGAATGGAGAGCTTTGTGAGATTTAAAAAACAAAGTTTCAGATGTAGTAGAGATAGCCTGAGAATTTCTCAATTTTCTAGAACGAGTGGTCTAAAATTATTCATAAAAGTATTCTATTCTCACACCAAGAAAGCAAAAAACTGACGAATTGGAATGCGGATGAACCATAAGATTAACATCACATGTTCCCAAGATACGAATTAGGAAAATGTACAGATTAATAGAAATAAAGGTGGAAGAAGTACTACATTATGAGCATTTTTGATCCAAGAAAAGCCAGTTCAATTCTGAGGCTACGAACAATATTAGGAGGAGAATAATTCGTGGTAGTTAAGAAATTGTAAAAAGTCTTTGATAATGTGTAAACACATTACTATTCCTTATTCTGATGAATGATTGTTTTGATGGTTTACTATCAGAAGTTAGGTTGTCTGCAGATGACAATGTTATATTAAAGGATCAAAATAGTAAAGGACTGTGAACAGATATAAGATGATCCGGACAGTATATCTAGCTGGTTTGGTAAACATGGGATGAAGATAAATGCGAGTAAGTTACCAAGAGAATTGATGAATAACTTACCAAAAACGTTGAAACAATTTAAAGATTAAATTTGTGGAGTGCACAAGTAGGTGGGTACAGGAAAGAGGGAAATTGCCACCGGAGCGTGCGCTCCATCGCAATTAAATTAAAGAATAAAAGTCCATCGGGGAAGAAACGGTAGGCTAGAATTTGCTGATGATATTGCTCTATTTCCAGATAAGAACCAAGATCAAGAGAAATTGCTGAATGGCACGAACGAAATATTGGACGAGGATTTAAGAGTAAACATAAATAAATCGTTTAAGTGAAGCAGAGATGATAGCAATAAGAGCAGACTATATTTCATAACAGGTGCTGGGCACTAGTATCTCAAATGATTAACTAGTTTGTTTTCTTACTGTCAGAGTCCTCCTGTTTCAAAGCTTCCTAAGTTACGGTGTAACCTCCCCTATCCCTGTTTGAGAATAGAACAGGTGTAGAAGAAGTTGGAGATTTCTGTTATTTCAGAAGTTACAACCAAGAACGCTGTTCGAAGCAGATCACCACTAGCAAACTGACCCGTGGATCGCAAATAATTCTCTAAAATTCACTGAAGGGAAGTTCCGACTTTGGAAATGACAGAACAACAAAATTTGAATCATTTAAAATACTCTGCTGTATACAGGTGTTGCCAGTTTAAGTACGAAATGAACATGTCTTCAAAATCAATGATCACTACACGAAGAAACAGGACGGTGGGTCACATTTTGACACCTGCGGAGTTCATTAATATGCTGTTACAGGAAACAGTTATTTGACTGACGACTGAAAAGAAGTTGAAATAGAGAAAACGAATTATGGTGATATGATGGAGCCAATAGGTTTCCACATAAATTTATATAATCCAGTTCAATATTTCTTTAGTTATCATATTAAGAGGTGTACATGACGAAAGGGCTACAAAATTTGAACAGCTGTTGCAGTTTTAAAAACAAAAGTAATCGCTGCCCCAAGCTCAGTATTTTCTAATTAAAATGATTACAACTGATATTTATTCAAATTTACTAACTAAGACTGGCATGAATAATAATGTATTACTTACGGTTAGGGCACGCTCAGGCAGTCGTTAGAGACGATCATGGCTCGAGAGCGACCTGCAAAACGGAAACATTCACTCAGAGCTTTCATTTCAGCAGCAATTATGTTAGTAATCGTTATCTAAAATAATATGGTTCCAAACATAACAGAGCACAGCGTTCGGGTATCTCTTCGAATCCCGATACTAACCTGAATGTTTACAGGGTTCTACCCTGACCTTCACTTGTACAAAGCGATCAGGTTCCCACGTCACACTGCCTCCCACTGGAGGATGCACCTAACGTTTGGTTTGTGAACATAAGTACTATTTTATAGACAGCATAGGGGAACTCGTTAATTATGATTTTTCCCCCTGGTATAGACATCAGGCTCGAGGAGTTTCCTGCGTTGTTAGGAGGAAGAATTTTCATGTTGCTTAGTTTTGCCTCCTTTCCTCTTCTTGAAAAATTAAAGACGAATAATTATACTAAGTTGTTTCACGATTTGCTTTACTTGATAGGAACAACTAATTACACAAAAAGTAGATGGAAGTATGTCACTGAACGCAGTTGAAGGTCACGTCATAAATTATAACGCTTCCATATATCAGCTGCAACAACGTTAGTGTGCTTCTGAAACATACAATAACAACTGATTCAGATGACCATGGGACTGCTAGCAACCTTGCCAAGAAAGTAACACAACGGTGCGAATAATCTATCACTTTTGGTGGACTTCATCACTGAAGCAATAATTCAATACGGTCATAACGATCTTATGACAGTTTCTAATTACCGTGCACTCCAACATTGCCGTAATATAACCCGGTAATCATACCAGTAAGAAACAACACAGAGCTTCATGTGGAATCAGTAACACTGAGTGTTCGTTGCTTGCTTCCTATACATTTTTTGGGGGGGAGGGATTATGGTTCGTCGAGGTCATTAAAACCGGGAGATAATGCGGTGCAAGGAAAGGGAGGGAATTCAGACACAGCCTTTTGTATGAACCATCCTGGCATTCGCCTGTAGTGATGTTGGGAAACAGTGGAAAACCGAAATCTGGGTAGCCGAACGGGGATTCGAACCCGTGTCCTCCCGAATGCGACACCTGAGCGTTTCCGCTCACCCAACGGGCTCGATGTGTTCCTATACACAAAAAAAGCCAGATGATAAGGCAAGGATAGTTTAAACGACCACGAGAATTCCGAACCAACAACCTTTCGATCTACAGTCGGATCATCTATTCAGATTAAAATAAGTGGGAAAGATCGGTTACTATTTAATATTACAGAACAATAATCTCCATATGCATTAAAAGCTATTGTATCTTGTATACTGAAGTAATTTTTTCCATTATAAGGGTACAAAATATTATACAAATGATACGGATTAAAATTATTCAGAAAGCAAGGTTCACTTTTAAAGAATCCTCCTGTTTAATATTCCCGTTATACGTAAGAATGAAAGAAAAAATCATAAATGATGGAAAGATCCACATAATCCGCTTTATTTATCACATACTTACTATACTATAAATTCCGAGGACAATTTTCATTCATTAATGAGTTAACACAACCTCCATGAGAAGCAAACAAGTAACGCTTGATGGAAATGAAAAACTCCGTCCGGTTAAATTGAAAAAAAAAAAAATATAACGGGAAAATGAAAGATAAAGTGAGAAGCACGACATGCACAACCTTGAACAGCACAGAACGATTGACATTAGCCAATCATTCCGTCCTGAGCTTCACGCAACACTTGCCGTTGGCCAGATTCGAACCGGGGACCTCTTTAGTCCCTGGGGTTGGCACCTCTAAAAGCGAATAAAAACATCACATCCTGTCATAACGCTTCACTGATCTGACACAGTTACAGGTTGTAAGAAGATGGCACTTAAGCTAGCATGGACAAATACTACGGTTAGAATTCAGCCATCAAGATATTCATCCAAAAAAACCTTACTAACAAAGTCACCTACCGAGTCAATGGGATGAGTTAAATGCTGAAATCTGAATGCAGCTTAATGTATTGGAATAATCATACAGCTAGTTTGGTCGATATCAGCACTGTCGAATGAGACGACGTTTTATCAGCGGCCGAATAAAGAGAGCAAAAGGACAATAGCTGTCGTAACACATTGCGAAATCCTCGATGCTCGAAGGAACTCAGCCTATATGATTGATTTGCTCCTATCAAACCTACTTCCGAATTAGATACACCTACTCTGCACTTGTTTCTACGATTGTTGTGGGTCTAAATTTGAAGGAACCTTGTACCACAGAGAATTACTAATAACTATAAACACCTGACAAACAAAAGATTCAAAAGATAACAGATATTTCTGTTCAAACTACAGCTACTATTTAACCTCTTCTCTTTACAGTTCCGTCCCTTTTCGCTGTTAAGGGGGTGTACCTTGGATGCGATGGATTATCTACTATGTTCGTTCATATTGTTCATTTAGTGGGTCGTGCATCGAGATGTACCAACCACTTAAAGTCAAAGACTTTTCAAGGCATAAAGTCCGACAACGCTAATCTTAATTTATATGAAAGAACACAATGTATTCAATTCAGTGTACAGGAATTTTCACTCCAACATAAATTTAATATTTGACAAATTTTTCGTGCTGAGAGTGTCACACTTGTTGTAGGTACCGTCAATCTACTTTCATATTGGTAACTTTTAACCATTTCTCGGAAAGAATGAAAATTCATTTTGAATCAAATCTGGTCGGTGTGTTTAGTCAGTAAAAAGTATGTTGCAATTTAACAAGATTGCGATAAACCATAAGCTACAGTGTTATAGCTAAGGGTTAGTGCATGAGCACCCTAATTTATTACCCATCTGTGCTGAAGCATGACTCGCGAATTACTAAATGATTTTCATCGGTTGGTAGAAAATTAACTTATTGTTCCGCCGTAATGTAATTTCTTTTTCAAATTTATATCAGACATATTTTTTTTAAAAAAATCTAAAACTGACCAAATTGTTACGGCGATTTCACGAAAAGATCTCCCGTGGCCAACGGAAGCTTCCACGTTACCCAGTTTTTATTTTGTGAAAAATACAATCCAGTTGTCCAAATAAAAATAAAGTTATTACGACCTCACAAATTTCTGTCACAGATACGAACACAAAATTGCGAGCAAAGGCGTTATAAAACAAGAACATAAAATTGTAAAGGTCCACTGCAGATCTAAAAACTAATTGCATAGAAGTTTACAGTTTCAACTGGTATCTACGAAATCACATGCAAGTACGCAAATAGGAATATCAGTTAGCCTGCATAGTAAACGCAAACAACGTCTGTTAGGCGGAAAGTTAAATTTCATTTTAGGATTATTTTTTTTTTCCTGGCTTTGCGCCTCGTTGACGTGGAAGTGATTAGAGGGGGGAAAGGACTGGGGTCAAGGAACGGGAAGGAATTCGTCATGGCCTTATGAAGGAACTATTCCGGCATTCGCCTGGACCTATTTGGGGAAACTATGGAAAACCCAAATCTGGATGGCCGGACGGGGATTCAAACCTGCGTCCTCCCGCACGCGAGGCCAGAGCGCTAAGCATGATCGCGCGTGGACACACACACACACACACACACACACACACACACACACACACACACACACACACAATGACCACCCCTCGCTGCTATTCTGAGTGCCATCAATGACACAGCTTGGAGTTAAGCAATACTTCATGAGGAAAGATGATTCAATGACAGCATGGGTCCCGCAGCTAGCTGGATATTTCTGTAACAATTCCTTTCTTGACATGTTATTTCCATGTATTCCAAGCCCACTGTTTCCACAATCTGGCATGTGAAAATCACTAACCATCGAAACGTAACGACTCTCATATCCTCAAACATTACAAATATTCCCCTATGGGCATGCTACGTTACTCGTTTAAACTCATACAATGTTAGTACACTATTTGGATACATGCGTGATAAGCCAATCACAAAGTAGAACGTACTTGTCTTGCATGAATCAATTCCATACACTTCTTCAAGATGAAGCTGATTTTCCTTTTGATATTATAGAGCACAACCATCAGATATGTTCTATTTTTAATTATAAATTCCCTTTAGAACTTGTCTATTGGGAAAATAAAAGAAACCATCAAACGTATGAGTAATTTATTACACGAAACGAGGGTGTTGTGAGAAGTTAACGACCTTGGCCACAGGTGGTTAAGACGAGGAGAAACTCGGAGTTTCAAGTAGATCTTGTAATCATCATTTCCTGCAACTTTGCACGACGTTCAGTACACTGCAAAACACGACCGGATCTTTATTTATTACGCAAACAACCTTTCTCCACAGCCATTTTATAAACGTTTTCAACTTCTGATATACATTCCGATTAACGGATATAACTGTAATGCTGTTAGTGTTTAAAATTTGAATACAGTATTCAAATTACTACTAGGACGGGGTCATAGTTTTTCAGATTTGTACTATGACGAGTAGAAACTGCTGTCATTCCGATCTGCGTTCGCATACACTAAGAGGGTTACTTTTCAGTATACGGCCAATTAGCTAGTTCCACTATATTTTACTGACTATGCCATTTTCGTTCAACTCAAAGACCTTTTCCCGGATGGTTCCTAGGTATTAGCTGCTCTCTCGCAACTAGGCTACAAATCAGGACCGAGCGTGGTGGTGTAACCGACAGCGTTCTGGCCTCGCATTTGGGAGGACGGCGGTTCGAATCCCCGTCCGGGCATCCAGATTTGGGTTTTCAATGGTTTCCCAAATCACTCCCGGCAAATGCCAGGATGCTTCCTTCTAAAGGCCATGGTCGAATTCCTTCCCATTCCTTGCCCCCCCCCCCCCGTCCTTTCCCGTCTCTAAAGACCTCGCTGTTAGAGAGACGTTAAGCAGATAAAAAAAAAATACAAATCAGGGCGTCCGGGGAGGAAATTTTAATAGTCCTTGAGAAGAAAGAATAGGGGCAAAAAATAATTATTCGGAATGGTTTACGAGATACAGTACTGAGAGCAGTTTGTAACACACACTGAAGTTCATAATTAACTTCAAACACTTCTCTCCGTTCTCACGAAATGGCTTGTCTAAGAAACTTTTCACGTTCTTTATTAATGTAAGGAAGCAATGCGTTCTTCATCGTTAACAACAATGATGGAAAATTAACTACCCTGATTGTTTCTTAAGTGTATATAATCTAGTTTTTCTGTATACATCTAAGATGTTACTGGTACATGACTACCAGGAATATCAACAAAAGAAATACGAAAAAGTAGGTATACCTACGTGTCTTCTACATACACAGAATTAGGAATAAATGACAATATTGAGGAACAGTGTTTTAATACTTATATCACCTGTGGCCATGCTTGTCCAGGACAGAGTAGTGATGTGCTTTAATATGTGTTGTTTTAACCAGATCGGGGAACATGAATACCTTCTCAGTCAAGCGACTCACCATTTTAATTTAACTGCGATTGAGCGCAAGCTCCCGTGGCAATTTCCCTAATCAACAAAGGGTGTTTGAATAAGAATGCAAGATTTGAATTGCGAGCCATTACAAGATTTGAATTGAGAGCCATTATGGCTGTTTTGAATATATAGGTCGATAATTGTAACAGGTCGATAGGGAATCCCCGTCCGGGCATCCAGATTTGGGGTTTCCACGGTTTCCCCAAATCACTCCAGGCGAATGCCGGGATGCTTCCTTCAAAAAGGCCATGGTCGAATCCCTTTCCGTTCCTTGTCCCCAGTCCGATCCCGCCTCTAATAACCTTAGTCGTCGACGAAGCGTAAAGCCAAAAGAAAAAAAAAAAAGGGTCGATAGGAGACATAAATAAGAGTTAGGAAACATGGAACGCTACACGATAAAAAAAACCTTATTATTACACTTTAATAACAAAATGGTGAAAGTTTGGTTGCCATGATTCGTAAAGTGCGTTCGGTTTTTGGTAGAAATAATGTTTCGAATTCGTTAAGAAAAAGAAAATTAGAAAGTAATGGTTCCGTTGTTGATGCATAATACACGACAGAGCTCGTACCTAGCGTGGTGGGTGAGCGGTTAACGCTCTGGCTTCGCCTTCGGGAGGACGCTGGTTCGAATCTCTGTCCGGGCATCCAGATTTGGGTTTTCCATGGTTTCCCCAAATCACTCCAGGCACATTCCGGGTTGCTTCCTTCAAAAGGGCCATGGCTGAATTCCTTCCCGTTCCTTGTACCCAGTCCCATCCTACCTCTAATGTCGTAGACGTCTACGAGGCGTAAAGCCATAAGTAAAAAAAAAAAAAAAAGCCTCTCTTCACCGTACTCTCATTGCATCTCTATGGATACAAAATCCAAAACTGGCTCAAGAATTTACGCCAACAGACCATGTACAGCGGAGAGATGTCACCAATTGAAACAATGAACAACAAGAAGTGAATGCCGATTTTGTGGGGCAAAATGATATTTTTTACCCCGATGGCTTCGTTAATAGGAAAAACTACCGTCTTTTGGGGCTCAGGAACCACGAATGATTCATTAGAAACGAATGCATCCCCAACGTCTCACTGTTTGGTGGGTATTGCGGACTGGACGAATCTTGCACCATTTTTCTTTGAAAACGAGGCAGATTAACGCATTAACCGTAAATGTCGACCGTTATCATAAAATGATAACCCAGTTCTTTGTGCGTCAATTGGAAGATACTGCTCTTGAAGACATGTGGTTTCAGCAAGAATGTGCTCTTGCCAGATCGCCCGTGCAACACTTGCGGTCTTGACAAGTCTTTTCCTCGTTGTGTCATCTCCTGTTTCGGTAAACGGAATTAGCTGCTACGAGCCGCGATTTAACACCTATGGACTTTTTTCTATGGGCTTTTGTGTGCCACCAAGCCGTGGCGGTCAAATGTGTACATTATAAATCAATAAATACTACACGCGCTACTAATGACGTCGACGTGAAGCGTAAAGCCAAAAACAATAAATAAATACTACAATACATTGTTACAGAAACCCACATTTTATCTGAAATTCTTGCGCCCTTATTGTTACACCCTGTATTTACCCAATCTATTTTCCGTGTCGGTCCTGGGCTTCCACGGGATACCGGCATCTGTGTAAGCATGTGGGTGGAATGACATGTGTCCTACGCCTGACAGAACCAAATTTTTCAGATCCGTCTGCGAAGCGTGTAACTGTATTCTGCGTTTGATAAGGAGCGCCCATAAACTACGTGGCTCGTTCAAGGAGGGGGAGGGGATGGGTAGAAAAAGCTACGCTTGATTACGCAGGGGGGGGGGGGAGGGGGCGAGCCCAGCCACGTAGCTTTTCGTATAATATATACTATCCTCTGTTCACGCTCAACTGGCGTTTCAAGGTCACATTCCTCTCGCCCCGCTCCTCACCTCACCACCCCGCCCCGCCCCGCCCCCTCTCCCCCTGAACAGACCGTGGTTTCCAAGCAGGCGAGTGGCAAATTTAGAGGTAAGGACAGCGGAGTGGGGATAGAGCAGAGTGATCTTGAGACGCCTTTGTTAAGTGATCGCACTATAACAGTGCTGCACTTGCGTGTGACTTCGGTTGCACGCGGCTTGCGCATTTGAACTAACCGACATTACGATTCGAAAAACATTAGACATGCCGTACCTAGGCTCAAATTCGCTTACAGATGTGACCCGGAATTTTCCAAGGCAGTGACAGTTCCTACTGTTTCGACGGTTTGAAATAAAGATGTTTTGATTAGGATCGCCCGCGTGTTACCACACCATTCGTTGATAAAATAAGTCTATTTTTTTTCTGTCAAGTGAATTTCAGTACAACTGTAATCACAGTGCTTGCTGAAGTGTTATTTTAAGTTAAAGTGTTGTTTTAAATTAAAAGTGTTGTGCGAATTGGCGATGTACAATAAACTTTAAGAGGCTTATCGATGTTTTTTTTTTTTTCCAACTAGTTTCCATAATCCAATGAGTTACAGAAATCTTTTAAGCAGATAAAAGAATAAAAGAATCGGCCCCTAGAAATGTAGAAAGGTGACGGAACTGCAACAAAAGAAAACAAAAAATGCAACTATTCTTAGTTTATTTACGTATCGGGTCTAGTTTGTCCCATTTTATCAGTTAATGAAAAATAATGAATGAGATAAGGAGAATGGTTTTAGTAACACCTCAAGAAGAAAAGGATCATTTAGTGTATCTGAGAAAGAGGTTTTTCCCAAAAACTGGTCGTTTTTAGGAGTGGCTAGAATCAACATTTCATTCAGAATTTTTATAATTACTGAAAATTACATAAAAAAATTATCAGTTGTGTTCATTATATACGCAATAATTATAATTATAGTCTGTCAAGAGAATACAGTAAAAAAATGTCTTCTGGAATTAACAAGGAAAAAAGCTACTAGCTACACGGGTGGAGGGGTGGGGAGGGGGTCGTGGGGGGAGCCACGTAGTTTATGGACGTTATTTTGTTTGTAGATTATGAGGCGGAGGTTGTTGACCTACCCAGCCTTCGCCTTGATGATTGGGGGAAACAGCGGGTCACTTATTATTGTTTCTTTTTTCACGAGAGCAGACAAATGCGTTGAAGTTAACGGTAAAATATTTGAACATTTATTGTAATGTGTTCATACTGCAAACACATCTTAGAAATCATAAAGAGTAGGAGATGCATTTATTCAAAACATTTTTTCACAGTACCTCCAGGAATATTGAAATTTCCCTCATGAACATACATTATCCAAGTATGCACGTTTCACACAGTAGAAACACTGCAAGAATAATACACTTAATTCCAAACAACCGTGCCTTTGAGGCGGACCCATACAAGAAACGTTAAAATACAGTTATAAAAGCAGCGTTTAAGCTCAGTTTCTTATATCGAATGTAAGCGGAGATTTAAATCAATAGGACAGAATTAATATGGAATGTTGTACTGCTGTGTTGGATTTCCACCAGGAATGCTGAATACGATAAAAAAAATTACGGATGGAACAAACTACTGGAAAAGATAACGGTATTATGTCAGAAGTATTGCAGAAACACTTTACTGCCAGCAAAAAGTGATAAACAAGAGATACAGGGATCCAAATGACCTCTTCTGCACTCGAGTCTTCCACTGGTGTCAGAAACGAGATAGAAATTCCTCCAGTACATACAGGTCTATAATATAAGCATTCTGCACCCAGTAGTTTCGAGACTGGACTAGAGTATTATTTTTTGTCAGGGCTTTAAGACGCGTGCAGGAAGAGGGTTGGTGGCATTGAACGGAAACGAATTACGTCAAGACAGACTTTTTTTGAACGGACCATCGCGAAGTGATTTCGGAAATTCACGGAAAAACTGAAATCCGAATGGCCGGGTTGGAGATCGAATCCGCTTCCTCCCGAATGCAGGATGTGTGCGTCCATGTTGTCCTTACTGGGCTAAAGAATAACTGCATTGAGGAATGCTTAATGCATTTTGATGGCACTGACAATGCTCGAAGTGAATCGACCAAGTTTTTACACAGTTAATTGATGGAACTTGCAGGAATTTTCCTACACATCTCAATGACATCAGTATCTGAGAAAGCATTTCTTACCAATACCTTATTCTAAAATAATAATTAATAATATAAAATCAGGTGGAGACTTGAGTGTAGACAGCAAGTGGCTCGGAAATTTTTAACTCTACCGAAAATCTATCTGCATCAATTGTAGCACTGTACAAGGATTAGCAGGACGATATTTTTTACATTCTCCGTATCTAAAAGTGAATCATTATTCCTAAAGGATTTGAAATTTAAATTATGAGGCGTCAGAGAACAGTGCTGACTTGCTGCACTCGAGTTACGTAAAAGATTATGACGGGCTTGCAACAGACAATTCTTGTGTGCGTTGGAAAACTTGATAACATTAAATGATGTAATGTGTTTAACGACATCAAATAGAATATACGACTATAACAGATAAGAGAAAAATACGAATGCAGAATTAGTACATAATAAGTAAATATTTTATGTAAACTATACCAATTTACAAAAACGATATCCCGAAGAGAATTGATCTACCGCCTTCTTTCATTGTGTATTTATTGGAATGGGAACGTTTTTAGGATAAAACGAACGGACTAAGATAGAGTAGATTCTGTTATTACAAATGGAATCAGAACTACGGTGAAGCGGATAAGTTAAAGCAGATGTCCGTAGCTCAATGCTGGTTTAGAAATGTCCCTCACAGCATGCCATCTGCAGTTAATGAAAGGAAATTCAGCCTCAAACGTCCGAAGAGAAAAACCTTATTGTTTTGCTGTTGAGGGATTCCCGCTGTCACTCAATGCGTACTGTCTTATTTCTAACAACTCAAATGTGAATTAATCTCAGTCTTACGGATATTAGAATACACAGCCGGCTTCAAATCAAGATTTTGTACATCAATTTCAAGGTTACAGAAGAAAACGCACAAGACGGTGGCAGGACTCGAACCAAGCGACTTCCGAGCTAGCCAATCGGTCTATCCAATAGCTTTTATGTTCTCTCAGTTGCGTATTTTCACTATTCCGTAACATGGAAACATTCTTTCATCTAAAGTAAAAAATGGTATCTCACGACAAAGTCGTGTCAGGAGATAACAATGCAGTAATTCAATGTACTGCGATCTGGTGACTCTGTGGGTAAGACGTCTGGATACCGATAGGTCCCCGGTTCGAATCCCGGTCTCTGGCACACCTTGCTGTGTAGTGTGAAGTATGTCAGAACGCTTCCGTGGTTCGGAATCCACGTTAAACTGCTGGTCCCCTATACCCGGTAGGATTACTGGGATAGGTTAAGGCGGCTACGATAAGGACGGAATCCGCAGGCAATAAAAACGCTGTCACCAGGTCACTACGACCACGCGAGCCTTTTTTCCTTTCAGTACTTCCTCTTTTAACTTATTACGCAGAGTTGCAACTATAGTTAAATTATCTTTGAAACAATTCATCAATAAAGCGCGTGTATATTTTTTCTTATTTATTTAAATTTCAATCCTCACTATTCAACATGAGGTACACAGTAATTTTGCTAAGGCAGTTATTACTTTCCCTACTTCATTGCAAGAAAATTAAATAGGAAACGCAGCAAATTCACAAACGAAAAAAAAATAAAAAATCCACCACTTAAGTAATACAGATTTACTTCAACTTACTGTGATTTAGGACTAGCAACACTTTTATCGAGAACGGAAATACGGAATACAAGGTCAGAGAGTCACCGCTCACCCACCACTTTCGATCTGAGAACGGAATAAAGGCTTGAGAAACAAGCAAAGTGTTCAGAAATTCCTATTAGGGCTTGTCAAGGAAATGTGCTCTTTCCAGGCTACAGTAAAATACGTTCAAGTGTTTAAACTCTTTTATGTGTGACTGACAACCCAGGTAGGCAAGGGGAGGATGCTGGTAATTTACAGATACAATGTTTGCTACTAGGTTGGTGTTTGCCATGTTGAGCAGCTCCCATTGTGGACCAGGGTGCAACAACTAAAATTGTAAAACAAACATTACAACTGAATCATCAGCACATTACAGTGTTAGCATTTAGAACCCAGCAGAAGCAACACTATATATTTTTACCGATTTTATTTTGTTGTAATTGCAGGACGGAAACAGTACGTTTCTGGACATGGGTTCCTTATCAAAACATCATTTACCTACTCCCTTCTATATATATATATATATATATATAATTTTTTTTTACTTACGGTTTACGCCTCGTAGACGTCGAGGTCATTAGAGGCGGGATGGAACTGAGGACAAAGAACGGGAAGGAATTTGGCCATGGCCTTTTGAAGGAAGCATCCCGGCATTCGCCTGTAGTGATTTGGGGAAACCATGGAAAACCCAAAGCTGGGTGCCCGGACGGGGATTCGAACCGGCGTTTTTAGATTTGTTAACTATACACCACTATGTAAAACAGGAGGAACTGTTAATATATCTATAATTATGTAATGCTTTCGTCCTTTAATATCGAAACAGACGATGGTAAAAATTACAATTATGTAGACTGTCTACTAAATTAATCATGAAACAACACTGAAAACCGAAATCTGTACTCAGGATCTGCCACTTGTAAACAAAATGTTCCCCGAAGACGGAATAACTGTATTACTTTCAAGACTGAAATCATTTATAGTAATTTTCTTATTTCTTGCGCTTTTCCATAATCCTGTCGCAAAATGAAATTATTTTGTGTGAGCACCCAGCGTGTTGTATTTGGAGGTGTGAGAACTGTGCATCTCCTCTGGCCCGCGTAGTTATCGGTCGCCGAGCCGCGATTAGATTAAGCTCCAACCCACAAACAGGAAATAACTTTTCTAATTTACTCTGCTGCCGCTGAATAAACTAGTGACGGCATCTGGTATGGGAAAAGAAAAAAGAAAGCGCGTCTCCTGAAATATAGCGAGAGCTGCAAGGGACCTCAACCTTCACCACAAACAGCTACTCCATCACCAGTTGGAATAGATTCAAATAGAAAAGCTGGGTTCAGGTACATGGTATGAGCATGGCCGAACGTAGACCACTAGAAAGACACAACCCCACCCGTTTTATATAAGTGAATTTTTTTAAAAAATCTGGTGGATAAAACATGAATGCAGCGCCCTTGTATAGAATTCCACCCCTTATCGCCCAGGGGATTGGTTGAGTTTATTAAGGAATACGGGTCGCGAGTTCTAACCGCGACCACGCATGCGTTACTAATTTTCTGCAGTTACATGAGAGAATGCAGCATTCACTACACAAACAGCATAACACAAGTTCAGAAAGTTTATACCGTTCGCTGACAGATGGTAACACTCACAACCTTAACTGGGTAAAAACTAAAAAAAGTTACTTCAGCCGGGTATAGAAAAGAAAGGAGAAAACTTGTTTATGTAGTTGTGTTTCTATTGTTTATGTGGGCACATAATGACCGAGCAAGGGATTTCTTGCATCTTGGGAAGTATTTCAAGGAGATGTTGGTAAGAGCGTTTATGGGTTCGCAAGTTCAGTAAGAATTCTTCAACAAAAATAGCAGTTAGTAATGGCGCACGTCATGCTCTAGATGCCCCATCATTAGAGTTCTTCAATTACTGATGATAGCGGAATTTTTAACCAATAAAGTGAAATACTTGTTTATATCTTCGTATTAATCTCACCCAATGTTTTGATTTTTCTTGAGCTAAAACTCAGATGTAACTGAGCAGAATCCGCATGCATTTTTTTTAATTTTTTTTTTTTTTTTTGCTACTGCTTTTACGCCTCATCGACGTCGATGTCATTAGAGGCGGGAAAGGACTGAGGGCAAGGAACGGGAATGAATTCGGCCATGCCGTCTTTGAAGGACCCATAACCGCATTCACCTGGAATGATTTGGGGAAACCATGGAAAGTCCAGATCTGGATGACCGGACGGGTATTAGAACCCACGTCCTACAGAATGCGAGGCCAGAACGTTACCGCTCACCCACCATGCTCGTATCCGAATATATAAGAGATACACAAATTTTTCTTTTCCTCCAGAAAAGTAACATTTAGTGGATGCACTCTGGAGCTATGCACGACGCACAGCAGAAATATACGCTTTTCAAAAAAGTTCTTAAATATACCAGACAGATTAAAATAAAGTTCGACAAACGATATTTTGATGCAAAGCGACAGAATCAACGATCAGGGTGAATTATTCTCAGAATGCGTGAAGCATTTTAATTTGTACAGAATGAAATGCCTGAGGCTAAACTTGAACCGGCTCCCACCCGTTACGCAAGATACCGGTTGATTGGCGTCATTTCGACATTTGCTGTGTGCCGTCAGGGTGACAACCGCACTTGTTCTCCTCAATAGGAATTCACCTTTTCTTTCCTCACCATAAATGAACAATAGTTAAATCTTACAGCATGTCAAACACATAACCGCAGCCAGTATATTAATCCACTAAGCTATTTTCCACATAAAACGTAACTTAGTCCACAACCCGAAGGTTGGTTGGATCCTCCCGAAGGAGGCATACTAAGCCATTGTGTCAGAGGTAGGACGACCAGTTCCTTTCCTGTGGACCTACAGTTTAACGTGGAATCCGAACCACGGAACGAGCTGGCATAGCTCATATGTTCAAACAAAACTCGAGCACCGAACTTCTTGAAAGCAAGTGCCTTAGCCACTGAGCTACCAGATCGTTCTATTTTCCACATACCTCAAGTATTTTATGATTCAGACGAGTATGATATAATTTACAGAAACTACTCGCAGTGGGGGAGCCTAGCGTGTTGTAAATAAAAGCTCCGAAAGAAAAATTACGATGATTTTAGGTTTCTACAATTTTTTGTGTCATATATTTCCAAAAGTCGACATAATTTCTAAAAAGATATTAGATTTTATTCCAGTTTTTTCAGTTAAAGCGAATCCTGTTGCCTGCCATAACTTCAATAAGTATTGCGGCTTTCAGTTATGTTCTGCAATAGAGCACTAATACTTTGCTTTGGCTGTTCGTAACACATCATCTCACCTAGTCCTATGCTTCCTAGCTTCACGGACAGATGGCAATGGCTACAACGTGAGCACCAAATGGTCCCTTTCTCCAGTTAACAACATTTCATTCTGAAACAGGAGACTTGGGTAGCATTTCTGTTGCCAGTACGTCCACGTATGCAAGTAAACGTATTGGAAGCTACAATACGAACAGATACGGAGAACGTGGGAATCGTGAGGAGCGAGATGGGTGAGAAACGAAAGGTTAAGAAGTGTTACGCTGGCAGCACTGCGCTCTGCTCTTATCGATCCGGCGCGAATGAGTGTAAGACGCAGCTGTCGCCCTCCAGCCAAAGTCCGCGTCAACTACCGTTACTACCGACTCTCTACAGTTACTCCACGGCACCACTCCACAACTGCACGCAACTACACTACACTATTCCCACATCAAAGAAAACTCGGACAGCGTTTTTTTCCTGCTCGTAAGAAAATTTTCTACCACGCTAGACTTTGATGAAGCTTATTAGAAGCCAGAGTATATTTTCGCTAGCGAGTGACAGAATTGACGAAGCTTTGAGCGAGGCCGCTGCCGTCTCGCTTTTTCGTTGTTTTCCGGCCGCAGGCTACCCTCATTCCAGACACTGGATACCCACCAGACCCGCTCGGCGAGAGAGGAAAAAAACGTTAACGGGTGGGCTGCGCGGGGTATGTGAAAGCCACCTGGCTGGCCAGGTCGTCTTTGTTGTGCGTGCACGGCTCGGCCCGGCCGGGACGAGCACTGAAGTTAAACCTATCGATTTGGCCGGCGCTCGCACAGCCACTTGTACACAGGCCCGCCGCCATCTTGCTTTGTCCCTCCCTCCTCCGCTCCGCCGACCACACTGCCCAAAAAGGCTCTGCCTTGGTCCAGCCGCCATCTTCAACGTGTACACTCCCTTTGGCTTTGCGGCACCTGTTTCTTCGTCTTTCAAGCAATGCTTGCCAGCTCACTGCAACGTATCTAAACTTTAGCACGACACAACCTCACACGTGTAGGTAGCATTTTATTAAGTTTTATCGAGTGTTTGTATAACAGCATACTGTTTTAGAACGCAGATCGCAAAACGAGAATCCGTGTATTTTTAAATTCCCTGCTGAAAAACAAAATACCACGAGATTCACAGATATTGAATTGTTAATAACCTTGTGCCACAAATTTTATGTTACTTATCGAGATCGTTAAACTTCTTAAGGTATTAATGTAGGTTACGTTGCAATAAGTGATGCATCTAAAATTCGTTCCGCATTTTATCCTAGCCACAAAGGACCGAAAGAGTAATTTCTTCGCTTCTCAAATCAATTTAACGTAGTTAGTAGACACGGCAACCCACACACTTAGGTCAGAAATAAACCGGGAACAAAGTATGTCAGTCACGAATGTCGTATGCGACGGTAGAAACACGCAGAGGTTGAAGGCGCGGAGGCTTTCGGAAATAACCGTCCCTAATGCTACTTATCGAGAAGAGAGCTGCAGTATTCAGGATTGCTGTCAGATGTATAACGCAGCATGGGTTAAATAAGTTATTGAGGCGGGTATCTGTCATGCACGGTCGCATGTTAGCCCGCCCAACTTTAACGACTTCCAAAAGAACATGAATTAATAGCCAAGCCCGCGCGCAGCACCAATCGATGTTGCACACTATCACAAACAGCTCACTGTTTACTCAAATAACAGTTTAAAATTGGTGTTGAAATGAATGGAATATTGACTGCGGACGTGGAATGTGTAAACACTTAAAGCCAATGTTCTGGCGGCACTCAAATTTAAACTATAATATACCATTTATCCAAAAACTAACAAATAAAAAAACAGGTAATTAACGTACTGTTATTTTTCTATAGTCTCTCTCTTTCTTCTCATGTCGATGTTTCTGTTCATCAACGGTACAGTCTCAACAGGTTTCCGCCCATCTTTGAAGGCTTTTTTCCGTAGGTATGGCAACTTTTTCACACCAAACTGTATTTTAATTTCTGATGGCTTCGCATTTTCTTTTGTAAGAAATTTAATATTAATGCGTTATGAGACGCTTGAGAACAATACTGCAGCCATTCATGTAAGAACGAATGACATTCAACGTTGGTTGTCCGCGCCTCAAGCAGTGCTACCATCTTTGTTTTATTAGGCATTAAACTCGGATACTGTGAAAGAATCTTTTGTACCGAAAATTTTGTCCACCTTATTATGCATTCTAAACACTCAACATGACGCTCTGCAAAATGTTGCTATGTAGAATCGTTTTATTAACTGAATTATTTTAGGTGGCTATATCATTAGAAGTCGTTATAATAAATAAACAAAATTTCGTAGGAAATATTTTAAAAAAAACGATGCTCGCAATATTTTCGTGAAATTTCATGCTTGGCTGGTGTAATGCAGCAGGCTAGGAAAAAAGCTGGATTTCTCGGAAAATCTCAATAATACTAAAAATAATAGGTAATAATAACAACAAATCAAGAATTGCCTAACCTTTCTGTCATCTACAGATTCCGAAATCGTCTTGCACGGTTTAGATAAACAAGCGTGTTTTTTTAAGTAGCAATAAATAACACCATTCTCAAAAGTAATAAAAAATTAACTCTGCGAATGTTACAGTAATTTGTTTCTGAGTTTTTGTATTAACAAAACATGATTGGCTGTAACTAGCCCCTTACAGTAAACTGCCTAATTTAAATGAGAGTTAAAATTACAAAATAAATTTAATTATTTTATTTAACTCGAAAAATACGTATCACGCACAGTATTTCTACTTATCAGTTAAACGAAACATCAAAACAACAACACAAAGTCATTCGTCACATCAATCAGTCGTGACAACATTTTGAACAAACCAAGATATCTAATGAAAACCTCCACATAAACGCGTTTATGAAAATATTCCATTAATGCATAACTTTCCCAGTTGTTATCTTGATACAATCCAAATCACCACGTATGGTATCGCCCTAGATGAATTCGTCACGTCAACATTATCACATTATGATATCGAAATCATCCGATTCATCCTTGGTACTCTGAATGCTACCCGATATTTGATTCTATGCGAGTATTCTAAGCAACCACTGAGTGAGAGTAGCTGTAAGCCTTAAGCACCCACTTGAGTGATATCAGGAAACGATTGAAAAGCGAAATCTGGGTGCCGGACGGGGATTCGAGCCCTTGTCCTCCCGAACGGAAGACTCGGGCATTGTCGCTGACACAATGGGCTCGTTCACAAGAAACAAAAACTAGCCACGAACAATGGAAAATATAAAAAACATCTGAAGTAGACGAGGCACAAATCTAACATACTTCTCAGCAAACGTTTTAACTTGCATCTTAATCTTATCTATGAACGGTATTATCAGCTTTACTCGAACTTTAACAAATAGCCGAAGAAGCTATTTTCATGGACGGATTTAGACTGAAAAAATTATCATCAAATATATCACTCTGAACTTGTCTGTCTGAGTAATAAGCGTTTCGATGTACTTATTGCTTTTTATGTCAGTGTTTCAGGATATGTACACAACTACGTACTCAATGTTTTACATTAACTATAGCGTCAATAAACCAATTACTTTTACAGTAACTAAGTGAAACTAACCGATTAATGCGAGCTATCGTAAGAAGTATAGTAGGCCCGACCATGAGCTTTTTGAAAGCAACCGCCTTAACTGAGCTACCAGACTGCTCGTATGGGAGCATAAATAATTTTCAGTATGTAGCAAGAAAATTCGTCAAAAATCTCTGCTAAAATTTGAAATAATTTTTGGCCAATTTGTACTCTTCACAGCTTATAATACCTCTCTTATTAACTAATCGGTCCTGGTAAGTTGTAACATGTCTCGAATATGTAGTTTTCTTAAGTCTTGCCTTAATGGTCGTTTGCTTAGAACTTGTATATGCAGAGGCTATCAAATACGCCACTTGTAAACCTGTTCTTGTGTATTGTGGCTAAATATCTGGGATGGAATGTGACTAAAAATCAATTAGCCACCTCCAAAGAGACTAGACAGCATATTGTATTCTCCCACTTCCGCAAAAAAATTACAGTACTGGAGTTTTTTTTTTTCTTGGAGTATATATAAGCCAAGCTTAATCCTTTCAGTATTCTGTAACCAAAATAAAATCACGACTTTAGAAGATCTAACTGAAGCTGTTACGGCAGTATATTGCAAGTTTATGGCTAGAAAACGGTTTAGTGAAATTAGATTTTATCACACTTTTCAGACCGCTATGGGTACAGCTATAAAATCACTGTCCTGTTTCTCCAGACTCCATTACCCGTGATAATAGAACTGAAATGTGCCTTCGCCTATATTTTACGTGTTCTTCACCTTTCGGCAAGCACTTCTGTGATCCAGTTCAAGATTTTAATGTCGCATGGCTTTCATTTTTGGTCTTACAAATTACTTCTATGCGTAACTGGTACAGTACAGAACATCCTGAACCTGTCAAAGCGTTTTCAGCAAGAATATCGTTACCATATGATGATTAGGTTAGCAGTTCAAACTTTTGTACAGATAGCCTGAATTTGGACTGACTGTGATATGAAATAGTTCAACATTTCTAGTAATTTGTTCTTTTTTCAGAAATTTCATACTTCGGACACAGTTTCTCACATTTCAGTAAATAGTGTTACTCCACAAACCTTCGGGAAGCTTGCAACATTTTCAAATGACAACCATTGGGTTTCTGTAAAACTTGTTTAGCAGTATCAATACGTAATATTTAACATAAACTCGCCAGGGAAATATTTGCGAGCGGTAATGTTGGTAGGGCCCAATGATACGGTGGTATGGCAACTTGATTAAGAAGGAAGTAAAAATAGTGTCGTTCCGCTGGCGTTACGACACTAACGGCGGAAGACAGCGGCGGAACGCCTGCCAGGCACAAGGACTCCCCCAGAATATCACGCCCAACAACCTCAAACAGCAGCAATACGAAACATCCAGATGCCGTCGTGGTTCTTTCCCTTGGTCAGTATTTACCGTTCGGTGTCCACGATCCATTCCCATCGCTAACGACCTTATCGTCGACGACCCGTAAAGCACACCGTTTTCTGGAAGCGAAGCTTGGACTTTGCAATACCAAGAACAAGAAATCTTAAAACATTCCAGGCGTAGAGCAACAAAAAATATTTTGAAATAGAGTAGTCAGATAACAACGAAAGGAATGTAATCGGAACTGAGAAGGTAAGCAGAGAGTTTGTGAAAGAATTTCAAGAGACAAGATGGTGAGTCACGTGTTACCTTGGAGCTAGGTTAATTTGTTAGCGTGGGGCTTTAGGGTTTGACGACGTAGACATAATTGCAGCAGGGAAGGGATGAATTTTTGAGGGTACCATCCCAATAAATGACTGGAGTGATTTCGGTAAACCATGGAAAGCCGAAATTAGGATTGCCGTACCGGAGATCAAACTCACGTTCTGCTGAATTCCAGCCCCAACCGTTAGCCACTTAAGGACTTAAGTAGTGATAGATATGTGAAGCTGGAGAGATTAGCACGAGATAGCAAGAAAGAAAAGATTTTTTTCAAATCAGGAAAGAAAGTTAAGACAGAAAAAACTTGAGAACTTGTAGGTGTCAATACGACATCCTCGTATTTCTCTAAACTTATCTCTTTCGACTTGACGATGCAAAGCAGTAGCCGGGAGTTATTGCAGTTTGACAGATTTGTATTTTTCATTTCAAGGGTGGTCTTGAAAATTATATAATTCTATAATTCGACCAAACTTTTTTTTTTTTTTAGTGTTTTACACCTACTCGTCGTCGGCGTCATTAGAGACGGAAATGGGTTGGGGCAGAGAACGGGAAGGAATTACGTCATTATCTTTTGAAGGTACCGCCTCAGCATTCACCAGGAGTGATTTCGGGAAACCATAGAAATGGATGGCCGGATGGGGATTCGAACCCGCCATCCCAAATGACAAGTCTGAGTGATGCCGCTCCCCCAACAGCCTTGTTTTTTTTTTTTCACTCCTTCGGTTGAAGGTTAGTTCAGCCAGACATGGCAAAATGCGAAATCTGATCATCACTCACCACCAAATAAAATAATTTTTTTATATTTAACTATCCACGTGGTTTTTGAAGTAGTATTGTGGATGTTTGATTGTTTCGCGTAATGTGATAAATATTGATATTCTGTAAAATTTTCGCTAAAATACAGTTGTACAATAATCTACAACCAAGGCCGATTTCTGTATTATATATACTGTTAAATTACTCCAGCTGTGGTCCGCAAATGGTTTAAACATCTGCTTTATAGATTCCGCCATAATTCTTGCTGGCAGTTTCTGCTTTTCTTAGGAAAGGGGTATGGAGCCTTCGCTGATGTTCCGTCTACAGACTCCCAATAAGAATGACGCATCATTGTGTACTTATTTCTGGTTGTTGTTCCGTGTCAAGATCAGTTCAAAGGTTCTACTTCCTTACAGACATACTGATATATGAAAAATTTATTTTCAATATTTTTACAAGCGACCTTTGCAACAATCCAAACAGTAGTTTCAGAAGGTTAGGAACACGAAACAAAGCCTAGGTCTTGAGTGTTAGTTCGATGTTGTTTGCAATGTGCTAGCATAAATCAAACAATTAGAGCTATAAAGTAATGCGCTGGACCACAAATAAGAAATAATCCAATATCAGAGAAGAGGATTTATGATAAAACTTTCTGCAAATAAAGATACGCAACAAAACTATGTGACAACAGGTTATGAACGCCATAGCGAACTTCAAAGAAACCTAGCGAACACCAATGGAGCAGTGTTGAACTTATTTTTAATTTTTATTTAGGGGTCTACTGCTCATCAACATCGGGGAGCAAGGAACGGGAAGAAATTCGACTATGCCCTTTTAAATGAACCTTTTAGCCATTCGGCAAGATTGATTTCAAGAAACCATGGAAAACTGTAATCTGCCTCACTGGACCGGGTACCGAACACCTGTCCTCCAAGCGTTAGTGTTGGAAGAGACTTAAAATAAATGTAATGGTTTAAATAGCATCCAGAAAAGTGTGTGAAATGTATAACTGCAACTCAGTTCAGATAAAAATGATTCGTTTCTAACACAACAGTTTGAGGGAGAACACAAGTAACTAATTTTTTATCACTAATAGAATGCAACTACAACAGACGTTGACGTACGTTTCTGTAAATTAGATTCTGGTTCGCAATATTGAGTTACAGAGTGTTTGCTTATATCTAGACGTTTTATTCGTTTCTTGAGACATGTAGTTTCTCTTTCTTCGTCCATATAGAAGACTAACAAATGGGAGTGGGTTACTCGAAGCAAACTGTCAAATCTGACATAAGGAACATGTGAAATGTATTACAGGATGTTTCTGTAGTAAGTCCACGGTATTTAAAACATATTTCTGAGCGATATATAAAGTTTTTCTCAAATGTAGCTATTAACTTGGCTATCAAAGTTTGCTTTAAATGATACTGACATCCTTAAAATCTTCCCAGGTTATCGGATAATGACGAAATCTTTCCTAAAACATTTAGCACCCGAAAATGTATTCATTCTTAATAAATCTAAGTCTAGCTTCGTTAATTTATAATCCACTTTTACAATATTTCCATAGAGGCACGTATTGAAAGCGTCTTCTCAGGATGCGTACAGGTTAAAATTATAGTTAATGTGAAAATTTCGGATGCAATGTACCAGTGTTGTAAGGCTGGACGCTGGCGCAGAAACCCTTCCCTGGCCTTGTTGGCTGCCGTCGTTATATAAAGCAGTCACATACGCGTGTTCCGCTTGGAAGACTCCCTGGCTGAAGCTTAACATCTTGTCACCAGCCTGTTGTGCTATTCCAGTCGGAAATCGTGGAATATCCCAGCAATACCACACTGAATATCTCAAGCATATAAACATCTTTTTCTACAACTCAATCAAACTACGGCACATTTCAGCGTTATTTGAAAGACCTGAGCTTGTATTTTTGTTCCCAGAATGGATTGTTTGACAATAAGTGTTTTTTAAAAAAATAGCAGCAACTTACACGAATGCGATTCGGTTAATTCAAAATGACATTAGTTGATTCGTGGTCTTCTTACCACGACGATTTTTTTAGTCGTGGGTATTCTCAGGAAAAAGATAACAATTACGAACAAGAAAGTGCTATTCATGATTTAATTAAACAAAATAAATGACATATGAATCAAGACATGGCTACGCTGTCTATTTATGGCACGCTACCTTGATGTTATAGCATTTCCAACGTGAACTTTAGTCTAGCTTATTAGACAGACTGATTAAAAAACCTTATACTATCATCTTACACACAAAACGAAGTTAACTGGAAGTTTCTAAACTGCTAGTGAAGTCATTAGACTAATTATAACCACGAACTATGACATTAAAAATGAGTTACAATCGTCCCAAAAATAAAAGAAAATATAAAAATCGAAAAATCATCAAAACTTTGTACAAATCTTTTCTCAAACCCAATAATCTCGTTGTTTTAGGAATGTGGAGAGAATTACCGTACTAAAACAAAAAAGTTATTTATTATTTATTGGCTTGACAGCAGTCCAGAGGAGAAGCAAAATAGGAAGGCCATTACCAATTACAGAAGAATTAAAAGTGAAATAGTCTATTTCAAAAAGTTCTCAGTTCCGCAAAAAGTTCGAACTTTTTTTTTTAAATTATTTTTCGTGTTGGTATTTACAAAGACATTTACTGCAGTCAGGAATTAGTCGAGACGGTCAAACACCAACGAAAGAGAATTAGAAACTGGCTGCAGGTAATTTTCTTGGCAGGAATGAGAGATATCTTGTTTGATTTCAGGCAAGCGGTGCGGCAAGATGTTCTGTGTTCCCACCAGCCGGAAACGGAAGTGGTTCGAGATATGTCAGCAGGCTTATGCAAGGAGAGAACTTACGGCTTAAGCTGCATAGGAGCTGTGGCAGGACCCTAACGCTTCATAACAGTCGAAAAGAAACACAAGACTACAGATAATGATATTTAAATTCTACAGCCGGCCAGTAACATGCCAACTTAAAACAAGGTCAGCGCTATCTGCACGCAAAGAACAAAACTGTTAATTCTGCAAGCAGAAATATCCTTCCCTTTATTCACGCTTGAGATGTAAGTGTGATTAACATAGGAGAGAAGGTACATATGCACAAATATTAAAATTACAAAGAAATAATCACTAGACGACCATAAAACAATAGCAACAGAACACATATCATACTTGACTATTACGGTTTGCGTATAAAATCACTTCAACTTAGTAACACGCAGAAGAAGGGATAGGAAAAATGTTTTCATAAATGAAACAGGTGTAATTCAGGCGCTAACTATAAAGCAATATGCAGTAATAATGGAAAAAGAGATGGTGTTCGAGGACTTGGTCGTGATTGGCCGTTATGGAGTCAAAATGGCACAAACAAAGAGGACAGCAATCCTCCCCCTAACGAGTAAGGTTTGTGAGCTGGGCAGACAAGATGGCGAAGCGAGCACTGCCACGCAGGGTCCGGGGCCTCTCCTCTCCCCTCCCCCCTCCTCGTTCTCTCCGTCTGTCTCTCTCTTCTTCTCGCTGCAGCTCCAGCTCTCGCCTCGTGTGAAGAATTTCTTGTATTTTTTCATTTCCCGGCGATCTGCTTTCCCGCAGAGCGGCGCGGCGCGGCGCAGCTGCCCAGACGGGGAAGTGCGGGGAGGGGAGGTAGCTGGATAACCTGCGCTCAGTCGCCACGCCAGAAAACTCGCAACTAATTACCAGGCCGTATCGATTAGGTGTGTGAGAGGCGCCGACAGGCAACGCCGCCCAGGTCTCGTCTCGCTGCGAAACAGTTCTCGATGCTAGCCTATAGTATACGAATACGGAAAGCACCCATACATCCCTCGAAAAGCAAGGCTTAAAATAACTGGACGTAACACCACAGGGGCCAGCACTGAGAGCAGCCGTAGATGTGGCCGTACTGCGTTATTCGTTAGCCTGGGCAGCTGAAACAGGTATTACAAGGTGAAAGCCCGCGGGAATTCCACAGTTGCCAGCCAGCCAGGGCAGGTCGCGCTTTCGACAACATCTGCGTACTAATGTATTCGATAGCTGCGAAGCAGATGGTCTGTGTGATACGGTTTGCTCTGTATTACGTGGCAGCGAAAGTTCTTTCAAACGTTACTAAATCTGCGCTTTCAGGAGAAAATTCTGCTACACAGATCCTAAATTCACATCGATTACTCGAAGGTATGAAACTTACTGTTATTTATCTACCAGTGTATGTCAGATCTAAAACACAATACTCTGTTCTCTACTGGGTCAAGAGCCACACACATCTGAGTGAGATTTTTTAAATAAGAACATGCGCAGTGAAAAAAGAAATCAATTAAAATTTACAATGCTACGGGATAAAGCAAAAAAAAAAAAGTCAGCAATCTAAAATTAACGCTTCTCTCTTCAAAAGTAAAAATTTATGGAATAATATTTTCACACGATAAAAGATACACTGTATAAATTTATCTTACTAAGTTTATTTTACAAAAAAAAAAAAAAAAAAAAAAAAAAAATTATTGCTGCATTGGGAATAGAGACAATATTTTGAATATTAGATTTATAGTGATAATTAAAAAACAATTTGCTTGCAAGACGAGAGTATAAACTAAGCTGTTATAGGAATGAAAAGAATGAAGCCGCTTAGAGTCTGATAAGGCACAGAATTCCATATACAAAGTTTTACTCGAATAACGTTCTTAGTACTTAAGAAAGAATACGAAAATGTTGACACTGGAAACCCTGAAGGCAAAGGTTGGATCTCGTGATCAGGAAACGACAGCAAAGTCATAACACTAATTTTCGCGTTTCTACACGGTCAACCTCTGATTGCAGTTTAGTTCAATGGGGCATTAAAAATATAGGACACGAAATCAAAGGAGAAGGCACGATAACAATTTAACGGCTCAATCTCAGAGCGATTTAATGTGTGCCTATTACGGCAATTAATTTACTAAACGATTGTTGCTGCAGACCTCGACTATAAAACCACTACTACATAGTATCCATTTCCACATATAATAGTAAAGTTAGTGAAAACAGGAAGTTCAATATAAATAAATGGCTACAGGAATTAAAAGTAAATTTAGAAGTCTTCATTTTCACAGTGACTATCTAGGATAAACCGGACAGTAGTTAAACTTACGATTTAAGAATGTCACAAATAATTTAAAGGACTGAAACGTATTATTCAGTCCAGGACTTTACACGAGGATACGGCACATTAATTCTTCGGATATATTGAGGTATAGAGATACAAATTTTTTGTTATTTTATACATGAAATGAGTTAGTTTCGCTGTAAAAGCGTATGAGGGACAATTCCACTATTCGGCGTGCCAAGAGCATGTGTACACCAGAATAGAGGGCCACAGTATTTGTCCCTGATACCCTGCATATCCAACGTTCTCCTTTTCCTTGGCTAATTATACAAGGATATTATTTACTTAGTTCTCGAAATACGCAAAAAATTGCAAATTCTGATCATGTATTTAAAATATATCTTAAGGTCGTCTTTAGATAACAGAAAAGACTATGAAGTTTAAACAAAGACTGACCTACTCCGGAGGCAAAAACATTAATTGTTTTAATACATAAATTAGCTGTCATCAGATGTTAATACTGAACTAGAACATACGTAAATCATTTTCCGCTAACACGGAAACATATAACGGGTACTGTGATAAGGAAACTGATTTACTGTATATAACTACCTGATAATTCAATGTGATTTCGGTTATAAATATGTCGGGAGGGAAATTACTAACGAGCCATACATAATATATTATTAACAATAAAGAAGCTGATGTAAATGTATTAGTAACTAAGCAAAAGTTTTGGTAATGCTTACCACGAGACAAAAAAGCTAACATTCTGCAACACCATAACCACGTCACTTTAATAAAGAACGTCATTATTTACATCAAGCCGATTAATGAAAACTAAAGACAATGAGTCATCTGTAAAACACAAAAATTGCTGGTTCATCCATCTGATTTTTGTTAGTAAAAGTCGATTGAAGCTGCGATCGATGCCAGAGAGAACATGCTAAAATAAAGCAGAATTAAAAAAGTTCTGTGGAAAGGGGGAAATTTTATAGCTGAATATAGGTCACATAACAGAATTCCCAAAGCCTCATCGTGAATAATGTAGGCCCTAAAAGAAGAACTAACACTATAGTAAAACAACCTTTCACGAAAACACGAAGATTCTGTTAAAAAGTTCTATTGTTTCCTGTATAATTAGTGACTATAACCTGAGAATAGCACAGATCTGATTTCATCTCTATTAATATTCAGGCTTCTACAACTACAGAAACAAAACACTTAAAATAATCCAGTTTTAGAAAGTAACCACTTTTTGCTTAGTGCTTTTCGCCTCGTCGACGTCGTGGTCATTTGAGGTGGGAGAGGAACGGGAAGGAATTCGGGCATGCCCTCGGCATTCGATCAGGATGGTCGAATGGGGATTCCCACCCGTGTTTCCTCGAATGCGTTACAGGTTAACCACATGAACAGGTGTTTTTGTCATATAGTAGTACGTACAGAATTTGTTATCATTTTGGTAAATCCTTTTAATTCGTTTGTAACAGTACAGTTGGTTTATTTACTAACAACGAATTGTTTTGCTCTGCCACTAAGCAGTATTTGGAAAAATCTCAGCAACGGACATGAGCTGATTTAAGAAAGAAAACATGCCAAAGATTGCTTAGACATCTGAGCTGTCCAGTTGGCACATATTCAATAAATAATTTTTCTATAAATTGTTCGTATAAGAGCAAGGATTTTGTTGAAAGAGATTATGCGGTTGATTGCCAAGAAGACGTGTCGAGTTGAGAGTCGTCCAGAGGTCAATTCACTCAACGACACTTTCTGCGAACACTCATTGAGGCGTCCTGCAGCTAGAACACTCCATCCCTGACAAACGCAGGTAATTCATATAAATAAAAAGTTCTACGCACTTCCAACCTTGATCGTAACAAAGAAATTCATTTCGGAACGCCGGAAATGAAAACACCAAAAAAATAGTATTCACACGGAGACCAAGTAATTCTGGAGTTGGTCACCAGTTCGGAGGGTAGAACAATGACCGAGGGAACCCTTTGTGATGTTAATAGTAAGGGGCGACAGATATTTGCAATTCGCATTTGAAATGAGGTGTAGTGAGATACACTGGTAGGTTGTCTCTCCCGCTATCTTTAGCTGGTCACAGCTGCCGCTGGCTGTCCGTGGGGCCACTGTCCAATTTAACACGCCTGCTGATTAATATGCAGGTTCACTTCTCGCCGTGAGAAAAGATATCTGCTGGGAATAGACAGATATCTGTCACACTTTCATGTCCCAGGTGACTCCATAAAACAGACGAGTCTGTTTAACAAGTTTTGATTTTAGGAAGACCATCCGAAAAACACGAGCAATAGTATTTTAAATATGGTAAAAATTAAAACTAATTCGCTTCATCAATTTCAATCGGCTATTTGATTCATTCAACTCTTGGTGTTCCATAGTTCCTGAAATCATTACAGGAAAAACGACCCCAACTTCAACAAACGTAAAGCCATATCCGACTATCTGAAAATCTCCAAAACTTAAAAATCAGTTGGAGAGAAGATTTTAGGCCATTTAGTAAGGCCAGCAGAAGTTTATATCTAGTTACTCAAGTTTGCCGTACAATTCAAATTCTTTGTTAAAGTGGAAGTGGAAAACTGTACTAGCGTAAACACAGATATGAAATCACATTCTGTTGATCTTACAGTGAGTGGCATCGTATCAATATTTCAGAAAAAAAATCGTTCAAATGAGAAATCAAATGTCATGCCATTTACGGAAAGAGCAGAAACTTGTGTACATTAATAAGAATCTTAGTCCAAGAAAAACATTAGAATGAAAGACCGTAGAAGGAACTGTCATTTTTTGTTCAATTAAAGTTTTTGCAGTATTGGCACATAAAATTTTCACAGTACTAAAACTCAGCAACCAAATCCGTTATTTACCTCACTCGTTTTTGTTGACATGCTGCCCTTAAAAACCTAATAGTAATATTTCGTTTTTAAGTCGGATTTTGAACTTGTGTAACTGAGAAACTAAAACATCAGTATATCATCATTGAAGTAGTTTCAGTTACTCAACCAGAAATTATTTCGATTTCAAGTTCGTGAGAAAGAATTTTTACTAGGTCTTACTAAAACATTAAAAATATCTTAGTGTAAATTCGATGGGCTCATACAAAGTAGCAAAAGCTACAGTTTCATCTCATCTATTTGAAGCAGTATGTTTGGATGCGCTACAGGAAGAAATCGCGACCTTGGAAGTGAAAGTGTTGCTGGGACAGTTGAGCTATATATATTCTTAGTGTACAAACAAACATTTACAACGGCAAACACCGGACTATTCCAGTCCCAGTGATGACGAGGGTCACTCACCCCACCTTCATCAATAGTAGGAAAGTCCCATTCGAAGATCCGACAAGAAGATAAGCTGTATCTCTCCTCGCTTGTTCACATGCAATTCACTTATTCCAAAAGGCACTTCTCACAAGAATTAAACAGGAACTTTCAAAAAATAGAAAACTGTCATGATGTCGAAGTTCTGACACTACACATCCCAAACACAACGTTTATATAAATATAAAAAGGGGAAATTAGATGACTAGGGCAACTGCATTAGCTCCATTGCAATTAAAATTAATAATAACAATAATATAAAACAGAGAAAGTCACAAATTATATAACTTCGTACCAGTGGGAGTTGGAAACAATAAGTTTCAGTAAAGAGTCTAGTTAGTGAATGGGTATGAACTCCAAAGAAAATTGAAATTTTCGCTGGCGTCGGGTTGGTACTACATTAGCAAAATAAATCTCCATATGAACATATCCATAAAAATGTTTCTACCATTTTCTGATACACAGTAAAACTCATAAACACAAACCCACAATATGTTAAGGAGAATGGCCAGTGAACAGTGTTTTGTAAGCACGTAACCGAAACATGTTGTATGGTAGACTTATAGCTATATTAACATTAGTAATGATAAAACCATACTCTGACAAACTCTTACTTTAAACCTCAGAAGTAATTTTAAGTATAGTCGTTCTCTTTAACTGTATGAAGTAACTGAAATATTAGTGTATACGAAGATTCTCTTACCTTTCTGGTGTGCTGACGTACTCTCTGAAACAAACAAGAAACAACAATTAAAAGTTAATTCCTTTTCTTTACTAGTACAAAGAAATGGTAATACAGATTACAGTTTTTACTAAATACACTCTTTTTAAATGCGTACCTTCGTAGTACTTCACCATGTAGAAAAACTACGTTCGCTGTTCAAAACTAAGACACCGTTAAAAATCTATTACTACACAACAATATAAAGTTTCCATACGGTACATGCCAAATCAGAAACAGAGCCTGATGTGTAAGCGGCAGGATGCGGGTTCAAATCTCCGTCCAGTCGGGTTTAGGTTTTCCATGGTTTCCCAAAATCACTCCAAGCGAATGCCGGGAGAGTTCTTTCAAAAGGCCAAGGACGAATTCCTTCCCGTTCCTTGCCCACAATCTCTCTCAGCTCTAATGACGACGACGAGGCGTAAAGCCACCCCCTCCCCTCCCGAGCGAAACACAATCAGCAAAATAATAAAACAATACAAAATATCAGTATGCTAATACATCATCTGCAATATCTTGGACGTTTATATAAACCGGAAACTGATGCCTGCACCGTGATGGACATTTCAATATTGACAGATTTCCTCTCCAAAATCACCAAATCCAAATACAACTACGAGAAACAAGATAAATGTTTTCTATGGTTACATATCGTATCCCTCTAAAAACTCGATAAAGTTTAATATTTTCACGCCATAAAATAACTCTCTTTCGGCAGATATTATTTTTTTTTTCGAATAATTTATTTCGTGTCTCATGCAACGGATATAAAATAACTAAGCGACAGCAATGAAGGGAAATTTAGTGTCCAGATCAAAACTGTAATCGCAACAACCTCATATTGTACTCTAAATTTCAAAGAGAAACATTGTTTTTGACGATATGTTTATTGTTTCTGAGAATCAACAACTGAACCCATCACAAATCTCTGAGTGGCTCTACATTATACTTCCCTCAGCCGTTAACGGAATAAACATAAACAAAGTTTTAACAACCCGTTGAAACGTCCCTAATACTAAAGGCATTTAAACATTTGCTTCAGTTAAAAGAGGCAGCTTTAGAGCATACAACTTAAGACTAACGCTGCCACGTTACACAGGGCGAAATGTTCATTTCAGTTTTTGCTGCATTACTTATTAGCGGATTGGCATGAATGAGGAGGAGGCGGGACGCGGGTTCGAGTTGAAGTATGTTAGGTGAGTGTGGTTGTTGAGCGGTTGTGGGGACTTATTTTGGCAGTGAAGCTGGGCTGCGGAATGCTACCTACCCGTGTATTTTAAGCCGTACGATTACGGACGCAGCTCGACCAACGGTGGGCTCTTCCACTGCACGACACGACTAGCGAGAAGCATGTTGCATGGCGCCACACGATCTCAAAGCCAAACATTACATACTATGTATTTGCCGATTATTGGGAATAGTAGCGTTCTGAATGAAAAGAAAACATGAAAAAATTGTTTGAGGTAGATCTTAAGTTCGTCTGCAGAAATTTTGTCACCAACTTTTGGATGTTATGAATAAAACCACGAAGTGCTCCTTTTAGTTTCAGAAATAACAAGAGCCAGCAAAATCAAGAAAATGTAGAGGATGCACAAAAGCTGTAACTATTCTCTACTGAAAAAAAATATTTTTTCTGTTTACGGCTTTACGACACGTCGACGTCGAGGTCATTAGAGGCGGGATAGGATTGGGGTCAAGGAACCGGAAAGAATTCGACCATGGCCTTTTGAAGGAAGCATCCCGGCATTCGTCTGGAGTGATTTGGAGAAACCACGGAAAACCCAAATCTGGCTGCCTGGTGGGGGGAGGAGGGGGTTGAGGGGGGAATAATAATTTTAAAACTTTCCTTAATGGTGTTTCAATAATACAATGAATATTATTGGGAACATTCAATTTCATATCACGAGTAGATGACGTACCGTACCAGAAAAAATAATGCCTTTTGCTAATGAACAACCGGAATTGCTTCTATCTAACACACATTTAAAATTAGGTGGTTGATGCTCTTTTAGTTTAAAATATTCTAATAGCAGTTTATCTCGCATGATTTTATGAATACTATAATTTCATAAAATCAAACAGATTCCAATTTCTTTCAAAAGTATGAGACAATAATTAAATTTATTAGTCACAGCAACGTTCACAGTCGTGATATCTGGAAGTGGAAAGTTAAGTTGTTTGATTTAGTCATAGCTATCTTGATAGCACATTTCTTGATATAATCGCATTTTAATACTTGTCCGAGAAATGAAAAGCTTATTTCTTTTCGACTTTAACGATATTTGAATCTTTTTGTTTATATAAAGTAAATTGACGCCTTGTGTAAAATGCTTAAGTTCAATGACCTTACATTTCGTACCTGTACACTACACATCGATTCTTTAGGACTAGTTGGTCCCAGTACACGAATAGTACCACTTGACTGCAATGAATGTTTTGCGTTACCACCGAATCATTTGGATGTGGGGTAACATTCTTGCCTGGCGCGATTCCCGGTCCAGCCAAACAGTCCAGGAGAATGCCGGGAATGTGCTGTCCGCCTCGACCACAGCTAGGGATGCCGGCTGTTCTTAGCCGTAATGACAAAATATCTCCAGAAACTTATTTTTGCCATTTTCGTGTAACGCCACATGGTTTGCAGTTTATAGTTGAAAGCGAGAACTTTTCGGACAGAGTAATGACAAACACTCGCGTCGGAATTAAAGAATTTAACATCTTTCGGCCTTGTACGATAAAATTTACACAAAGGATCAATATCTATAGAAACCAGGTTTTCACTCAGTGATCAATTACAAAGGAAATACTATGTGCAACAATATAATGTCCCGACTGAATCACAAATTAATAGTTTTTCCCAGGTAACATAGTACACGCAACAGTGAAAATCATAGTTATTCTTCGGGGCACAAAGCCCTGCTTTTTAATTTTTGTTACGTCCATTCACACGAAAATAATGTAGCCAAAGCACACCTATAACGAGAACGCAGTTTCCGTGTGTTACAGCAGCTAAGCTAGATGTAACCTGATTAATGTAGAGGGTTAAGTTTCATAGTCTGCAAATTTCACGGCACCCCTTTAAATTAATAGTTTCCTCGTAACTGCCTTTCAGCCATACAATCAGCCACAATTATGTTTCACTCTTTTTCATTTTGTATATTCGATTTTGATCCAGTATTATTGTACTGTACAACGCAGGACGAAGACAATACTTAACTAGGAAACATCCTTTACCTAACTAGGAGTCGAACCGGTGATCCTTACAATGCGGAGCCAGCGCACTAGTACCTGAGCTGCTACTGTAGGCATTTAAAAACTTTAATTGAACAACAACAAACAAGAGTCAGAAGGCTCAGAATTCCTCCGGTCTTTTTACTTTCGGTAGGATTATTTCCTGAATAGCTGTTAATTAAAAAGAGTTACTCATTTTCGTAAATTACAAAAGTTTGGGCAAACAATGGCAGCTTCCAAGAAGTATACACAGATCACTAAATACTGCAGCAACACTCGTTTAACAAATAGGTGGCGATGTAACACGTTTGTCAGTGGATGTGGACGCGTCAGGGGTTCAATAAATCAACACCATGAAACATAGATGACTTACAGCAGGCAGGCAAGAGAAAAAGGCACAATACTTCGTATCTTACTAGCACACTTGGCAACTGCGTACAACGAAATACAAACCATGGTATCTAACTTATCGCGAATTTCCCGATTTTCTTTCTTTTGTTACAAGGCTTTAATTTCATGAAGCTAAGGGAGCGGAATCATTGTTGCCAGCTGTCAAGTTATTCCTTAACGTGAGTTGAGGTTCTATACTAACGAAACGTGAATTTCGTACATTACCTTTAATTGATGATGCTACAGATACCTTAATTAAAATCGGAAGTCAATGTTACTGAAGATATAAATACTTAGACTTCCATAACGTTGAATTTGATGCTTATGTAAATAAATGAAAAATTATGTATCTAATGCGCTGGCTACTTTCATTATGGAAATCACCCAAAAACCATAATCAGAATGGCTTATTCTTAAGTGATGAGATTTGCTCTAGCACTGATTATGCGTCTCCAAGCCGATTTTTTTTTTGCTGTCTTTCGACTGATTTGATGCAATCCTCCATCTCCTCCTATCTTTTACGCTAATCTTTTCATCCCAACATACCTCCTTTTTTATCTACTTCATATATTCTAATCTTCCTCTACAGTTCTTACCTTCGACTGTTCCCTCCACTAACAATTTAACCAATCCCACAGGTCTTAAGATGTGAACGTCATTACGTAGATATTTGAACTATCCACTTAATTTTCAACATCCTTCTATAGCACTGCGTTTCAAATGCTTCAATTGAGATTTATCTTTTTCAAGATAGTTTTTTTACGCAAGTACTATTCTACTTTTACTAAATCATTCCTGCATTAGCCATTATTTGTAGTTTTACTTCCGAAGTGACAGAATTAACTTGGTAGCATACTGATTTATTCTCCTTGAACATTTATGCCAGATTCAATTTTTTCTTTTACTTCATTTATTGCTTCATCTACAAACAAGCTGAATATTAATGGGGATAGACTACAACCTTGTCTCACACCCTTTTTAACTGACGCATAGCTCTCACGATTCCATTCTATTGGGTCTTTACTGTAATGACTTCCCGTTGGCTTCTGCATCCCCTGGCGTTGATCATTCCTGATTTATCAGCCTATAGGGGCCGTTTCCAACCCCAAGGGCAAGAGGGTGCGCTGGACCACTCCCCGCACTTCCTACTTCCGTTAGGAGGTAGTTGGCAAACAGTGGGTGACTCCTTATACCGGGAACCTTCCAGTCGTCAGAACCTCGACGGTGCAAACAGGGTGAATCATGTGAAGGAAAGGTTGACATTTGGTTGGAAAAGGCTGATATAGTCTCTCCCAAATCCTTACAACCAAGCTGATAATGTCTCTAAAAACCGAACAGAAACGTCTCGAACCCCAGTATGACTAAATCAAACACTGCTTGGACAAAGCATATTTGGTAATCTATTTTGGAAAAGGTATTAGGATTAAGTTTCAACTTTATTCATAAACCATTATTTCATTGCAATGTTATTAGAAGGGTTGATTTTATTTTCCCCGCCACATTTCGGGGATAAATGGCTTCATTTATTTTTTCCCGAATGCCACACCAACATCTACATAAAAAAGAGATTTTTACGGCTGGTCGACTTAGAGGATATGACAGCCGCCAATGGATTGTGGGTGACGAACGGAAAGGAATTCTTCCATGGCCTTTTAAAGGAACCATCCCACCACTTGCCTGGAGTGATTTCGAGAAACCATGGAAAACAGAAACGTGTATTGCTGGACCGAAGATCGAACAGCCTTCCTCCCGAATGCCATGCCCGATACATCAAAGACTAGATTGAATTTCATTTTTTTCTTGCTTAAGTTACGGAAAGCCGGCCTCGGTAGCGTAGGGGCTAGAGTTCTGGCTCCAAGTGCCGAGGGCCGCCGGTTCGAGTTCGTCCGCGGGCATGGGTGTTTCATTGTTGTATGTGAGTTTGCTTGTCGTGTCCTTCCTGTGGTGTGTCTAATTTATTTGAAAGATGATATACACATGGATAAACTGAAAAACACTGGATGAACTATTACACTTGAGCTGGCTGTATGGCGTAAGGAAGCCAAATGCCAATTAAAAAAAAAGTTACGGAAAGAATTAAAAATGTGTTATGTACGTGCTTTTTTTCACTCGATAAATTCACTGTGGTCAACGTCGACACAATTAACCTGTTTGCACAGGTAGTTAGGGTGAATCAAAATTGGTGGGGGAGGGGGGGAAGAGGGCTTCAGGCACCGCTGTAAGTTTTAACCAGATTTGTTAGACATGCAGCGTTTATTCTAACGGCGGAATGTTTGTGTTTGTGAAACATGTAACTTGTGTTCAGTGTGATAAGTGTATTTTTTGTTTGTGAAATGTGTAGTTTATAAGGCGCGAAAACTAGAACAGGAAGCATTTCGTCTGTAACGAAAGTAGAAAGAAGCCTAAATATATGTTGATTGTGGCTGAGACTTGAACCTTATGCAGCCCGAAGAAGGACTCACGTCTGAGCGTGATTTTAAAATCTCCAATTCCAACTAAGAACTGCAAGTAGAAGCGAATAGATTCAGTTGCAGGAGCAGCATGAACCTGGCTATGGACAACCCTACATGCCGAGCCAGCAGAAGGAAGATAAACTAGCTGGGAAACAACGCCTGGCAATACGCCGCGTTTTACAAAACAGTCTTGCGTCAAGCAACCTGCGACTCAATTCAGTGTGCGTGTTCACACAATACCACACGAAATCAGCACTGCAATCTGGTTGCATATAGTAGAGCATTGCAATACCGCAGTTCCATCTATTGGACTGACCTACGGCACATCAAACCTGTTGCATTAATATTTCAATAAAAGTTGTAGACACAGACCTTTTACATTCCGTGATAATATAAAAAAAGAGCGAGATCTAAACAATGGGGAAATCTGACCACCTGAGCCTATGGGGAAGGAGAGAAGGATGGTTGCAGGTTCGAATCCCAATCACAGTACGCGTCGTTATTTATTAAGCCTGTTTCAACCTTGGATTGTTTTTATTGGAGTGAACTTTCCAGGAAGCTACTAATTTTATCCTAAACACGCAAAGATAACAGTGAAAACCTAATATTACAGTAAATGTTGCTCAGTTTTGTGGTAGAATCATTGAGAAGAGTGAATTTTTATCACGTGCTACTGATAAGGTACGCCCTTGAAACCTTGTCTAGTGTTGCATTTTGATAAGACAAGGTACGGAAATAATTTTTACATTTTAAAGTTTTGACAACGAAAAGAACACCCCGTTGCTGTCCTTACCGAAGAAACAATTAATTATAAAATATTGTTAGTTATAATATATAATTATAGTTAATTATAAATTCTTAACCGAGAAACAACTGTGGAGTTTAATTTTGAAATTTGCATGGATGATAACTAATAAGTATATTACAAGCCGGTGAATTCTCTCTTTCAACGTTATTAACGTTGATTTTACCGATTATAAATCATGCTCATACTGTCATATTTCCTCGTTCCTGGAGTGACCATACATGCATGGTATGTCAACACAACTATCAAATATGGTAACCCTAATCAAAAGCGTTCAAGAGAATTCGCAGCAGAGGAACTCATAACATAATCCTTTATTGCGGCTATATTCACCGGAGGAAAATATAAAATGATTAATGGCTGATTTAAGAAGCTGTATTCATTTTCTAAAGTTATTTCCTTGGCCTCTGCCACATGTATTAGTGGTTATTAGGATGTGATTTCCAAAAGAATAGTAACGCTAGATTTGGGTCTCTCACTGTTAGGCATTGTAACACGTGTAACGCGCACGCCTAACAACGCACATCCTGCGAGCCGCCTGTTCACTCTCGGCGCTTGTAATATGTGCCGTCCTCACGATGAAACTTCACCAATAAAAAGAATACGATAAGCTTGCCAAGAGAACAAAGAAGAATGTGACAAACTACTAAACGATGACCAGAGAACCTTTATAGAAATTAAACTTGTATGTGCGTTACCAATACCCACCAACATTAAAAGAAAAAAATTGGTTCTCTATGACCCCCAATTAGCGTCACAAAATTCTTACAGACTCTAAGTTTGAATTTTTCGGTGTTAAATGACTAGTCTGGCATAGTGAATTACTACACATGAACAAACTCCGGATGGATTAAGAATTTCTATAACTTAAAAAGGAATGTTTTATATTTAATCATAATGATGGGTTATCAACTTGCTGTGTCTTACATTCGAATCTTCCTAAAACGCCGTTAACAAGCGAAGAATTTAAATATTTGCCCTGAATGTCTGCCTAGTTTTTTACAAACAGCTAACAGGTGGTTAGTGAAGAAAATACTCTAGATATTAATTTGTTTTAGTATTTATAGTTTTTATCGTATTTCATATATGCACGTTATCTCAGTCGCACAAGATAAAACCAGTTCTTATCATCGTAGTAAAGCACGCCCACATTAAACAGCAAATACAAATGTCACACTGTAATCAATGCATAGAACCAGAAAATATAAAGTGTGTGAGCTTTAATGAACACATTGTATGAACTACGATTTAATCAAAAGAATCTCTCCATTATAGTAGTATTTCTGGAACGTCACGTGACGACGCCGTATGGAATACCTCTCCCACGTTGTAATACAACTTCTTCTTCTAACACTAACAATCTTGGTAGTTTTCATTTAATTTCTCCCACAATAAGTGTGCAAAAATTTCAGTCTGAATGATACACGTGTGAATTTCCTAGTCAAAGAAATAGTTGTCGGAAACAAACCACATCAGATTCTCAGTTACGAAATCTAAAATAGATTACGTTTTCAAAGGTTATTTTTCAAAATATTTCTTTTTCTATTTGGGGGGGGGGGGAGAGAGATAATGTTGTCTTTGCTGTCTTTATTAGCTTAGACGATGATCGATAATTCTTTGTAATAACCAACGTTAGTTGAATGGTTCGAGACGTAGTACAAACCATTAAAAATACGTCAACATGATGTCTATGGTACTACATTGCAACTTGTTATTCTCACACACTTGGAAAACGAGAGAAGAGGATAAAAGCATCAAGAGGGACTCCCGCTGCTTTATTTTCAAGCTATACCATGTTATATTTCAAAGCCAAAGACAAAGAACTGCAGTGAATAACTAAAATTGGGATGGTAGACACACACAAGGAATTGTGATCTCATACAAACCCGGTACACATTGTTCCGAAAGGTACCTCTCACAATTCAGTCAAGCTGCACCCTAGCTATTATTATTATTATTATTATTTTAATATAGTTTGCGCTCCATCTTGCTGAACGATCAATCAGTGATCGATGACTTTCGAATATAACGAAAAGGTAACAGCCAACGCGAAGTCCACGGTGAGGCAATTAACACATGTTTCTTTTGCGCTGCAAATACAGATCTCTCTTTGCACTAAAAAAATTTCTGTCCGCTAAATTTGACCCTTTTTATTTCCAAATGTAATTTACGTTGCGTAAGTACAGACAGCTGTCAGAAATTTCTTTTCTATAAAATTATTTTTCAGCAAACAAGAAAAGAGGCGAATGAAGGACTGCAATATGTTTGCGCATGGCAAACGATAATTCAAATTTTTACTAATTAATGGCGTGTCTCGTTGCCTGTTTTGTGGTAAATCTTCGTAAAACTAAGAACTAGGGAAAAGCTACTTAAGTTTTGATTCTACTAATTAAGTAAACGCTATTTGTAATTGTTTCAAGCAACTTGAGCACTGAATCAAACATTGATCGGCGCACCTGTTGTTCAAATATTTTCAGAGCTAGACATAGGGAATTCTTATCTGATATGCCCTGGCTTGTATTTAGGATAGAATTCAGTGTACAATAGACTGATTCCTAACCCCCCCCAACCTTCCCCCACTGATTGTGAAAACCACTTTTGAATCTGGAATTTAAGAGGTCTTGAAATAACGTGCTTTGAGACAAGTGGGAAGTCAGAAGTAGAAGGAAGGGCTACAGAACAAAACAGTTCCTTTGTCAAACAGTCTATTTGTATTTCAGAACTGCATTTTTGTTGAACGTCATATTTTAAGAGTCTTAAAATAGTCCATGCGGCGAACTTTGCTAAGACCACACAGGAGGAATTTTTGTTAGGTCGGTATTCCCGCGCGAAATACGGTTTTCAACTAACAAAGGACAAAATTGAATTTTTAATGTGCTCATGTTCTTTATAATGAAGGGAGGGCCGATTCAGTTAACGAGGCAGTTGTAAATCCTTTTCTCTGGCAGTGACTGCCCTCTCCCCTCTTCCTTGGAGTTTCAGTCACAATTTCCTGCCTTCTGACATTTGTAGACATAAAACCATAGAGTTATATCCCTGAAAGTCGAAAGCAACACTTGAAAGAGCAATGATGCCAACAGCCCGCTTTTTCAGAAAGTGCGGTTACGTATTTCTTGTAATACTTCATGCATTTTCGACAGTGTGCCAATAATTTGCTCAGCTCTACAGACCTTTACTCCCTTACCATGTTTTCAGTATGTAGACAGATTAGGAGGATTGCTATCTTATCTGCACGCACTTCGATTCTCTCGTGCCCTCCACACATCCATATAACACAACAGCTACGAGAAACATAACGCACATATTATACGGTCCCTTTCATTGTCAGTAGCACCGGGGATTAGCAATGACCGCGCCATTTCGTATTTGTAAATAATGGCTTTCACACTGTTATTAATAAATAACACTGTTCACGAATGATCTGTATTATTTTGCGTCTGATCACAAAACGAAAAATAATACTAACTGTTGTACAATATGTCATGTTACAGTATGAAGTATAAATACAATATTATATATTTTCGTGAAAAAACTGCAAAATTATCGTTTATGTGCGAAAATTCCGAGCAATTTTTCACATTGGTATTTAAAAAAATTACTGCTTCTTTACGGGGGGGTAAACTAGAATCTTAACTGTTGCTGATTTAGATTGGTGTAGCATTGTTAAAAGACTTAAAACACCAGCTACTCCAGTTACCAAAAAAAAACTAATCGTTAGTCCTTGAAAACTGGACTCACCGACAGCACACGCTTAATTAAAAAGCAATTGCCTAAATAAAGTATTAGCCTTCATATCATACACAGTCGATAATTATCCCCGACTGGCACAATCTTTCAAAACATGTGATAGATGTTACTACTTCTTTTTTTAAAAAGGAGTATTTCTGTAGAAAATTGGGAACACTGGCTGTACGATTAACATGACAGCCGCATGTTTATTTGCCTTTTATTTAAAAAAAGAACATTACATCTTTCAACGCCTAAAAGAGAAATGAGAAGCAGTCATATTGGAAAAGCAGGTAATAAATTCCTGCAAGCCTTAATTCATTCCCTTAATCTTTGATCGCAACTGTAAGCTCGATTAGGAAAATAATGTTTTAGACAAATGAAAAAACAAAAATGTATGTACGGGGTGGGTGTCACTAAGCAAGTTTACAAAGATGTTGATGCTAATAACTATAAGCTGAGTGTGTTTGGCTGTGTTTACCAATCCCCAACAGAACGCCAAACTAAAACCGAAATTAATTCCTATTTATAATTCTCATAAAAGATATAAATTGCTGCCACAGTAATTTGAAATCAAAATAGTAATGCTAATTTCCTTGCACTTTTAAAAAGTTAAAAATATGAAAGTGCCGGAAGCGAATAATATGACAATCATTATTTTTCATGAAAGATACACGAATTTAAAAACAGGTGAAGATTGTAAACATTGCAATAAATTTATGTACGCGGTAGATCTTTTACTCATGATGAGATTGGTTTATAACCACCGGAGAACATTCAATTGTTGTTTATTGACGTTCATTATCATCTGTTTCTGTTGTTAAATAATGTTCCAAACACTAACGATCCAATGTTCAGATGCCCACGCCATTCTTAATGCTTCAATATACAGCTAAATTGAGCTAACTTGCCTTTCGGGATTTAAGCGAGTTCCATGAACTTGTTCCAAAGGCCGTTTATTAAAGGACGCTCGGTTCTCTCTCTAATGACATACTTCGGCACAAAATCGAAGCTTCCTTCCGAGCCAATATTCCTGACAAATAATTTAGTTCGTTAATGTCGGTATTGTGCTTATGATAGCAAGAACTACAATTAGTTTGCAAATTATATATGTCAATTAATCAACATTTTCTGCACTGATCGTTGCAGATGAAAAGACTACCAAGCAGAATTCATAACCTAATAACATGGCATAACAAGTTCACAGATATGTTTTGGATAGATAAAGCCTGAACATTACTTACAATAACCAACAATTAGAGACGAAGTTTTCGTTGTTACTTTTTTTGCGGAATCTGTGGGTTTGATAAATAATACGTATCTGTTAGAGTGGATGCCCGTGGAATAAAAAGCGACCTACCAACGTACTCTTGCAAATAGCAAACATATTTGGGGCAACGCCGACGGATAGTGACATTTATTACTGCCACTATAATACACCATGCAGAACAAAGCGAACACCTAAAGGTTATCTTGATGATCAAAGATACATTTATGTCTCAACAAAACAAGGAAGAAAAATATAATGAAATAAAAAGCGAACGTTAACAACTTTAAAAAGTAAATCACAGCACTATTCTCACGGCTTTAAAAGCCACCATTTTAATACAGTGCTGGGAGTGACACGGAAGGCAAAATATTTCACACCATCAATGCAGTCATAACGGAAAGGAGGTTCATTAGTGCAATTAGCTACTGTTAACTAATGGTTGAACGGAAGGTCGGGCAGACAACAAAGTTGAATTAGCGTGGAGCCGTGCCGCGAAGCCAATAGCAGTGAGGGTTTTACCTTATCGGTGCGAAGAGAGGATTGCCGGGTTGTCTCTGCTGAACGGAGCACTGCACTCACACGCAAGCAAAGCACTCGACATTCGACACTACACTGGTAGGGCCCGCCAGTGGCGCGGCCTAGCCGCTGCAACGCGACGAGACGGGGAGGGGACGCCAAGGAGAAAATAAAACGTGAAGGGGAGACCGGGCCTCCGCTACGCCGCGACCTGAAACATCCAGCGGTTGAGCTCGGCGCAGCGCAGCGCAGCGCGGAGCAGCTCACTCGCGCAGCCGCCTCGTCGCTCCGCGCCGCGCCGTGGACGCTGCCGCCCTCCCCCTCCACCACCCCCACCCCCACCACACCACCGCAATTACCACGCAAATCTAACTAATGTATCGTTATTGAACGATTACGACTGCGCGCGCCCGCTCCGCCGCGCAGATTCATCTTCGCGCATGCCGTTCTTACCTGACACGAGTTCGACTGCTGTCCCACTATTACTACATTTCAATGCTTGAACGGAGACTTGCCTGCCGACTTTCAGTTAACTCCGGACATTGTCAGTGGACTGCGATAATATTCCCTTTGACACCACTGCAAATGTTATTTATAAAGCTATATAAATTATGACTACACAGCAGCAGAAGTGGACACGTCCCATTGAAGTTTAGTATACACACGCCGGATCATATGTGGAACATCATAAAATTGTTTGCTCAATGCCGCTAACGAAGATATTGTTTAAAATTTATTGGGCTCGATAGTTGATGGTAGTCTGGTATCATTTTTCAAAGTACGGCTATAAGCCCTTTTACGATTAAAAATATAAACAACAAATCTTTTTACCAAGATTTGTAAAAATTAAGAGTCTAGTAAGGGTATTATGCTTCCTTCAAACCAATCGCAGGTAATGTCGACTATAGAGCCACTAGTAAGCTATATGTATTGAAATAGGTACACCTATCTGGTTGCATCTGTAATAAGTAAACGAAGTAACATTGTTTATTAATTCGACTGAAGAGTACCAGAGTAATGGCTTACTGAACTAGTTTAGTTGTAGTTTTAGTAAGTTTATAGCAGACTAAATGTCTTCACGATAAACAAAACAATGATCTAATTATGCCAGTCTTAAACGTGATGTCCTAAGGAATATTTTTTTTTTGGCTTTACGCCTCGCCAACGTCTAGGTCATTAGAGATGGGATGGAACTGGGGACAGGGAACGGAAAGGAATTCGGCAATGGCCTTTTGAAGGAAGCATCCCGGCATTCGCCTGGACTAATTTGGGGAAACCATGGAAAACCGAAATCTGGATGCCCAGACTAGGATTCGAACCGGCGTCCTCCCGAATGCGAGGCTATAACGTTAATAAGGAATGACAATATGTGGTAACAAACTGCATCAATTGATAAAAACGGCGTATATATCCACGTTACAGGATCCAGCATCCTGCTGACGTCACACAGTGTCGTCGGTTCGACTACGCCCTGCGACGCAGGTGACGTTACCGAGAGTGGTGGGTGAGCGGTAACGCTCTCACATCGCATTGAGACTTCCCATCAGGTAATCCAGGTTTGTGTTATTTCCGTGGTTTCTCCAGATCTTTTTAGGCGAATGACGGTACGGTTGTTTTAAAAGGCCTGGCCGAATTACTTTCCGTTCCTTGCCCGCCAATCCCTTCCTGTCTATAATGACCTCCACGTCGACGAGGCGTAAACATAAAAAAGGGTGACATCACTTACTGTGCTTATCCCGGGATATCCTTAATACCCAAATGGAAACTGCATAATATACCTGTGACTACAATCAACCTACTTGAACTGCAAGGGCCAAAAGCAATCAGAAATCTTTTTTTTAAAAAAAATAATAATAACCAGAGCATCCAAATGATCGACAACCTCAGCAGCCTCCATCTCAATAAGACGCAACACTTGGCAAGTTCTATGCTGCCAGCCGCTGCCTCAGAAAAACTTGATAGTGGGTGGCCTGTTAGAATCCGACATTGGGCGAGCAAGTTTTTAAAGTAAGTGTTGTGATCATCCTTTTGACGTGAATACGTGTTACATGGTCGGTAATAGGTGGAATACCAGAGTTATGAGCGACATAAAAACTATACGATTTTTTTTTCTTTTGCTTAGGGAGCGTCCATAAATTACATGGCTCGGAAAGGGGGGGGGGAGGTTAACAGAAAGCTACGTAGCTTTTCATTCATTTTGTTTGTCAAAGTTAAAATAGTGTACAGAATATGGATATGTATTTCCGTCATTTAACTATCTCCGTATTTTAATTAAGCTATATACTGAAAGCGTTGTGAATGCGTTTGACCTGAATCCATAATGTTTATGTCACACGGGGCCGGCGCATTTGAACTAACCGACACGCGGTGAGGTATTACATGAACCACGTGGTACCTAAACCCAAATTCCCTTATAGATGTCACACAGGATTTTCCACACCAAGACATTTAGTCTTGTTTCGATGTTTTAAGAAAAAAGCTGTTTTGATTCAGATTGCCCGAGTGTCACAATACAAACCATTGATAAAATAATTCTAATTTTGTTCTGTTAAATAAACTTTTGGTATATCT
>JARYHS010010007.1:0-24981 GCA_031002005.1 Vandiemenella viatica | reverse complement strand
TGAATTTCTAGGGACTCCTTGCAGATTAAATGCCAGTATCTTGAAAATTGTTCCACCATCCTTGTGTTACCATACTTGATGGAGTATCCAGCAGTAAAGTGAAGTTCAGCAACCATGGATTTTTCAAGCTGTAAAAGATCTGTGTGGCAAAGGTGCTCCTCACACTAACCTTTCATTATCCTAACAGTGTATCCTATGCAAGATTTTCCACATTTACATATAATGCATTACAAACCTAATTTACATACCCCATGTAATCCTTCAGTGAGTCTTATAGCGACTTGGGAGGAAATCACATTTCACTTTGTGCTCTGTAAGCAGTGTTGACAATTGCTGAAGACACCCTTCCAGCATACAGTAGGAATGCTGTTATTCCCATCTGCTCTTCATCTTTCTTAGTATGCTGTTCAATAGGTTTTCACCTGAAGGCCTCCAAATAAAAACCTGTCAAATCCAATGGAGGAATACAATATTTTTTTCTTATGGCTTTACACCTCATCGACATCATTAGAGGCAGAATTAGACTGGTAACAAGGAACAGAAAGGAATTCTGCCATGGTCTTTTGAAGGAAGCATCTCAGCATTCGCCTAGAGTGATTTGGTGAAACCATAGGAGGATAAAGAGGAGTTTCAAACAACAACAATAACACTCCTATAATATACAGGAAGTGTGTCTTCAGACCAGAAGATTGTTCAGATGGCACAAGGTGGAATGTTTCTTCATCCACATTAGGCTCATTGAAGGATCATGTGGGGATATGCAAAACCCGTGCATAACACATCACACATCAATGCGGGAATTTTTACAGGTATGTAGGACAGACCATCAGGACCATGAAAAGTCGTTGTGAGGAGCACCATTGTTCTGTCACACCTTTTACAGCCTGAAAAATATGCAGTCATGGAACATTCCATAGAGTATGGAAAAACAAAGGTGGTGGTCTAATCTTCAAGCTTACAAAATTGCATCTGGAGGGAGTCTATAGAAATTTGAATCTTGGACAATTTTACTAGCAGGGTCAATGGTTACATGCTTGATTAGTAAACAGTAACATCTGACAATGACTGAAGTGTGTACCATGGCAGCAGCTGATAAACTGGACCTAGCACCTAGTGTGACCCTGGCACAGCTCCCATTCCCATCTCCCACCAACACACTACAGCAGAGCCATTTCCACTTCGAGCCACAGGCATAAATACAAATACATATGAGGGGGCAGCAAATCAACCACAGCAACCTGAAGATGTCCATAAGGTCAAACTATTGCTGAACATCAACAAGACTATCCAACAGAATTCCTGATAACTATTATAAATATAATTTGGAAGGAAAATCTTTGATCACCTAACATTGATGTTTTGACACCTGTCTCCCCCCCCTTTTTCTCTTCCTTTTTTTCGGAAACTTCAGTTTAAAAAGATTTTTTTCCTTCCTTACCACACAGAACCACTTCTTTTTCACTGACATTGTTAACTATTAGTATTACCTTGATTTCAGGCATTTGTTTAAAAAATAATAATACATTGCACTAGCAGCTGTGTAAAGCAATGCTGGCTCACACAAATGAAAACGGAAATGAGCCAATGTTTATTAAGCTCACACTGCCAGTCTTCCAGATGCATAAAGCATAACAACAGTTATATCCACCATCTTTAAAAGAAAGAAAAGTAGAGAAATATTCAACAATTATGAAGATGAAATTTTGTTTCTACAGAGAATACAAAAACATTTTTTTTTATCAAGAAAGTACTTTAATTTACAAATGTTAAAGACATATAGACAAGACAATTCTTAAAATATAGTTTGAGTATTATAAATTATGAAAACAAACACATTCTAACAAATATTTCTGTGATCAGAACCATTAATGATTCATACATTTTCCACACAAAAAATTAAAAGTGAATACAACTTCATAATGTCAGTTTTTAAGAGATTCTGACAAAGTTCAGGTATGCTTAACACACAATTTCACAGGACTCTGCACATGTACTAGCTGCAGTCACAGGAAACTATTTCCCATCTTTTTCAACAGAGTAACGAACTTATGCCAGACTTCATCCGTGTGAACCAAAGTAGTTCATGGTCATTATGCTGTCAACTTGTAAATTATCATCATTAACTTATATCTCAGTGGTTAATGTGACTGACTGGAGATTGAAAAGTCCTCGATTCAAATCCCAGTCTCAGCCGGAATTTTCAAGGACCCTTAATCTGACCTTCACCTCAGGAACAGCTTTCTGTGTAATGTGTAGCATGCCAGAATGCTTCCGTCATTTGGATTCCAAGTTAAACTGTAGGTTCCCTAAACCCAGTAGGATTATCAGGTTAGGTTAAGGTTGCTATAACAAGAGTGGGATTGCGCAACCAATTAAAATGGTATCACCAGGTCATTACAACCATAAAAGCCTTTTATCCTTTAACCGACGTAGTTTCCTGGTAAGACATTAGCTATCACTAACTCAGAAGCTTAGCCACTGCACAGCCAACTAGAGAGTTTAAAGACTGAATACCTTATACTTATGGAAAGAATATATAGATGTTATTATGATAACATCATATTTATTTCTTTGTTAATGTTTTGATCAGATATTAATTTTTCTACTCTGTCCTCAGATAAGGTAGCACGACAATATGAATCTCAGATTTTAAAGCCCCGTACACACTGGGATTCTCTGTAGCAACATGTTATCACAGTTCTATGGCCCATGAGAGTCTACAACAATGAGTAGCGACAAAGCATCCAACCTCAACTGCGTCTGCAACATTGACTATTGAGTTTCGGGTTTTTGCAAAGCTGAATATTTGCATCCTATTCAAAATGGGATTCTCTGACACACTGTCACGCACTGGGAACGATTCATTTCTTTGGAAACTTTCAAACTGCATGCTTGTCAAGTGATCTGGGTTGTGCATAATTAATTCATGTGCTGTTTTGCTTTTTCTTTAATTCACTAAAATTTCTGGCGTCATTAGTGAAACACAGAGTATATTCTTCAACTAACAGAAAATCTGCAGGCCAATCATTGTTTTTGGGGCATTTCTTAATATGGGTAAAAAAAAAATTTGATATTAATGCAATAAGATGGAAAAACCCACAAAAACGATTTTTCTTGAGTTAGAAAATTAGAAGCTGCAGTTGAGTTCCAGAAAAATGGCTCGACATGGGTATTGCGCATGACTCGTCAACATCTATTAGCTATAGCTACACATAATGGTTGCTTAAAAATGTGGGGAGGGTAGAGAAAATATTGATTATTCCACTTTAATGACATAGTAAGAAAACAATCTTTTCTGATTTGATGCAACTTCCAACTCTTTCTGTCCTTGGTTTATTTCTTCAACACAACATACCTATTACATTCCACCCCAATTACCTTCTGCATTTACTATACTGGTAATTTCTGTCTTCCTCTGCATCTTCCTCTTCAACTGTACCCTCTGTTAACAAATTGGCCAGTTAAAACATGAACTACAATTCTGCTTCTTGTTTTTGCTATCTTCTTCCATAAACTCTTTACAGCACATTTATTTGATGCTTTACCTAACAATTTCATTTTCAATAGCTTGGGAGTGTGCATAAACTACGTGGCTCGTGGAGGGGTTGGCTCGAAGGCTATGCTGCGCTACGTGGGGGACCGGGGGGGGGGGGGAGGGGGGTTCCGAGCCAGGCCACGTAGTTTTCCATACATATCATTTTTCTCAGTTAAAATGAGGTACAGAACACACAACAGCATGTGAAATACATTTGCTCCATTTAATTATGGCCGTATGTAATTTACAATGGTCTGAGAAGAGAAATCTCTTCTGGAATCGAAATGGAAAAAAGCTACTTGCTACGTGGGGGGAGGGGGGGTAGAGGCAAAAGCCATGTCGGGCTACATGGGGGAAAGGGGGTGGGGCTTCACAGGAGGCCAAAATGGAGTTACGTGGTTTATGGACATTCCCCTTTCAATAGCATAACTTTTTTAACAAAAATTCTTTCCTTCTAATCCTCGTTAGGTCACAGCTATACTTCCATATACTGCTGTGCTACAAACACACTGTTTTAGAAAATTCTTATCTTTTACACAATGATTTCCCCTTTTGATGAACTTTCATTTAGCAGAGCTAATCTACTTCTGTTACCATCCTTGCTCTAACTCTCAGTTGTAATTTTATGTCCAAGGTAGCCAAACTCTTATTTATACCATTTCCATTCCAATTTTGATATTTAATTTACTGCTGTAGACATCATTTCTGCTACACTACAAGATAATTTCCCATTTGTATTTAGTCCAAATTTGTCTCCAAATATTTTATTCATTCCATTCAGTATTTCAGCGAATCTCTACTAAAACATTTCTTTCTTACCGTTTCCTAGATGCAAGTTGAACATTAGTGATTATACCACATTCCAGTCCAATTTTCTTTTTATCATATTTAATGTCATCACAAACACTTTCCAATTACACAAACGTCAAAAATGTATCATGGTTTTCTAGATCAATTCCTCATTCACAATGCACAACTGTAATTTTTGCATGGACTTAAAATAGGTTTATTGCAATCACACTATTAGCCATTAGAAATAACAAAGAAAAATGATTCACCACTCACCAAAATTGAAGGCTGCGACGAGTGAAACACATGAGACAAACAAAAACATACACAATATTTTGGTTTTACACCTTATTCATGTGTAGGGACCAAATCATTTGGTTTGGGAGGTGTGTAAATGCTGAAGTTTACCAAATTTACCTCTCAAAACTCCTTGCCTGTGGCCACTAAATTTTAGATCATTTTTGTCCCAGAGTCAGTTTTTCATTTATATATTTCTGGCCCGCATCTCAATTGTCATTTTTTGCCTACAATCGCCACCTGCTTTCTTCCAGTGCCAAAACACAATCAGACTACATACTAATCCCTCGTGCCTTTTATTTACCAATAAATCTTCTTTGTTCTCTTCCCCCGCCTGATAATTATTTTCTCTCAAAATTAACCTATAAACATTTGTGTTTTATAACATCTCTTCCGTGTTTGTATAATATCTGTGATACTTTCAGCTTCGCAATTTTTATTAAAGAATACTTCTGTTCCAATCTTAAATAGATACCTTGTATTTTCTTCAATGCACTTCTTCTCCTTGTTAATTGTTGTTTCACCCGACCCTGTATCTCTAAGTGGGTGGTTTTACGATCCTCATCATTTTCTTCCAACATGTTGCTTTGAGAAATCTATCTGTCCCACTTCCAATTCCATGCATCACGTCTCACCAGACTAAACTCACACATAGTGTTCCTTCAGTCTTGCCTCTCCCTGAATATCCCACCTAATGGTTTAACCATAAGACTTCTGGTTTACAGTTGCCACCCACAAATTCACCTATCCCTTCATGCTTTCCATTACACACAATGCCTTACCCTTACCCACCTGGTTCTCCAACAGTATATTCATCTGGCTTATCAACATTCCATCCAACATGTCTCCCTCCACAAAATCCTATGCCTTTCATTACCTCATCTCACTGGTTGTACGAAGCAAATCCTGGCACAGTGCAGACAGGTTCAGAACCAACATGCACAAAAACACCTGTGCAAGCTATCAGCTCTTGTCGGGAGCTATTAATTTCTAGGCTTGTATCTCCCCTATCAACATTCCAATCCTGCATACCACACACTTACTGCATCCCAAATTGCTAGAGCTCCTTGTCTGGCTCACCCTCTCAATATTCCCCACCCAAACCCTCTACCACCTGTCCCAAAAGCCCCTGCCCCTCCTTCAGTGAAACCTCTGCAGTCTGTGTTCAATCTATCCTCCACACCCCTGACAAAACCCTAGATATCAGTACTATACAAGGGACTAACCTTCTATAGCCATGTGCTAAACTTTGGCGTGTGCACACCTCCCGAACCACATGATTCAGTCCCTAATGCATGAATAAGGTGTAAAACCAAAATGCTGTATATGTTTTTGTTTGTCTCATATGTGTTTCACTCATCACAGCCTTCAACTTTGGTGTGAGATGAGTCATTTTTCCTATTCTTTGTTATTTATATTGCCTAAAAGCCATTTCCTTTTTCGTTAATGTCATTACTATTAGCCATTAGAATAACACTATTTCACCTGAGCAGTCTGGTGGTTCATTGGTTAAGCTGGCCTGGTAAAAGGATAAAGAGAAGACCCACTTGAACACTGATTTCACAGCAATAATTACTACTAGCCTTTTAAAAAGACCTACCTTCACTGTGTTTCCACCCTTTTATGTTATGGATGCTAGGATGTGCAGCAATTTTTAATCCACATAAAATTCTTAGATTTCCATTAAAAAAAATAGGACGACTGTGTGGGTTGGACCACAAAAGTGGCAGAATGCGCATCAAATCAAAACTCTAAAACACAGCAGTACAAAAATTCTTCAGCTACTCCCAGCCAACATTACTATGCGCATTTACTTTATCTACTCCTGTATCATCTATGATAATCCTTTTACCAAGATGTTACAATTTGATCACTTGATGCCTCATGTGTTTCAGAATAAAATATTTCCACTTGAATTTAACAACTTCTATGCAGAGGGTATAACATTCTGGTTTCAGTTTTTTTGTTTTGTGATGCATCAAGTTTACTGAAATTTTCCCACAAATAAAATATGGTATCTGCTCTGAATAACTCCACAAATCATTAAGCGAATAGAAAGATAACACTGCAACACCAACTTCCAAAACATTTGCTGCCTCTCCCATTCTGGCAACCGAACAATGTGATTCTTTTGATAATTCATAGATCGTAACACACTACTAAAATGAAAAATTATTCCATTACAATCCCCAGAACCAAAACGTTAACAACACTGAGGCAAAATAACACTGAAAATTTTCACTGTCTACCATTACTCACATTACAGATTATTAATATTTTTAATGCATACTAACGTAGGCTGTACAACGGATGCGGGGGAAGGGGGTATGCAGTTGATGTCATATCTGTCCAGATTAAAATTTCTAGGCAGCTTCCCATAAACTTCTTGGAAAGTGCTGCAACGGTCTCAAATTTCTGACCCAATAACTATATATTTCAAAAACAGAAATAGCACTCAACACACACAACCTAATATAGACAGTTCAGGTAGACAGACTGAAACATCTTAAGTACCCCCACATGACCAGCAACAGGTTCTCATGGCAAGCTGTCTGGCATAGATAACATGTCCCATCTAAAAGTAATACATGTACCATACCTACAAGACCTAAGTTTGGAAAAAAATGTAAGCTACTATTTGGATGCTTGCACATGTACATAAATCTGTGAAGCTATGTGATGAGCACAAACAGCAAAACCATAAAAACAAAGCTGAAGCAGAGTAAATGCATATTATACTGTGGAAATCGTAACTACTTAATATATGCAGTATACCTAAAAAAATAATAATAATTATCTTAATGTGCCATTCAATGGTCTAAGTAGTTGAAAAAAAAATATCATTTAGACATCACTTATTCTCAAGAGAATTAGTAATACATAATAAATATGGTAGTTTTACACAATGATGAAATACTGATAAATGCAGTGACTACAGAAATGGCATTACATAGACAACAGAAAGATTATCATCTTCAATTCAAGAAAAACATTTTCACTCCTCATATTATTTAACTAACATAACAATGAACTAAACCAAATAAAAGATTAAAATTTATATGGCATCTTATTTTAATGGCAAAAGAAGGTGATCAAAAAATAGATTTAAAAAAAAACTAGGCACAAGACAAAAATGATCAATATAAAAGTAATGAGACACAGTTAGAACTGTTATCTTTTTCAGATAAGACTCTTCAAAAGCCTGGACAAAGAAACTGCAGATAGTTATAAGTTCTCTTTCTATAAAAAGCTGCCAATGAGGCTTATGAAAACTATAAATGCTCTAGAATGTTTTTTTAATCCCTTTATTTTCTTCTAAATGCCTCAGATTTTCTATACACTTTGAAAAAGATACTTCCCTGGCATTCTCAGTCTTAGCCAATTATATGTGGTAGTGGTGGGGGTCTTTCAAAAGAAGTGCACATGATATTTGTAATGAATATGAATTAATTCAATTACAACATTTGAATTCAACTGAACGACATAATTATTTCCTTTTCTGCTTTACTATTCAACAATTTGTGGAATAAATGTGTTAGTATCAGCAGCAGTCTTCCAAAAACGAAAAGTATAGTGCATTAACTTCACCATTTATACCTACAAGATAATGAGAAATCGAAATAAATCATACTAGCCAAAATTTTGAAATAATTATTAGCAACGAGTATCAAATTACTGTAATAAATTACAAAGACAAAAACCTCACATCGAGAAAATCTAAAAGAGGTGAAACAAATACCAGCTTTGGTTTCAAAATCATAAATGAATGTCATTTATGTAGAAAGATGCCTATGTCACAGTTATTTGCAGTTTATAAAAGCCACCGAGAAAGATTCCACACATCATGGTATAATTAAAACAATACTATTCAATTTTCAGATAGTGAATTCCCCAAATCAAGAGAGGTGTAGCAAAGATACTCCTACAAATTTAATCATACAATGTCTCATAAAAATATAATAACTATGACAAATATAAAACAACAGTCAGTTAAAAAAATATCTGCTCTTAACCCAAAAGGTTTTGTGAGACAATTTTATATTACTAGTTATTTAGAAATCCAAAGCAATCAAGTGGGGCTCTAAACCTAGTTGCAAGAAACTTGCTGTGGATATTGAAGCATTACTCAAAGAACAAAACAAGTGTGATAAATCCACAGGTCAGACACCTCAAAGGACAGAATCCATCTACCCAAGTTAGAAGATAGAAACAACACTGATGTGTCAAAATCTGGGGAAATTTCAAGAGTGACAAATAAGCTGTAGTAATGTTCTTGAATCTGTAAATGATGAAACACCAACTAAAGGTGACGACATTCCACAGAGGTAGATATAAGTTCCAAATCTTGAAATGCTTCAGGAAAACAAGATTCATAAGTCCCAAAAAATTATCAATGTTCTGAAAGTATTTGAAAAGAAAATACTGATGTACTAACACACAGATGGAATTTTGCCAGGAATGGCCACTTCTATATGTATTTGCATTCTTTCTAATAACAGTTCAACTAGCTAAATTTTTTCTTTAATTTTTCCTTGCACAGTGCAATGCACAGTGATATTTAATTCCTACAAACTAGAACTTTCTCCCATTAAAAAAATAGTAACAAATATTTTTTATCTTTAAATATTTCTGCTAGACTTCCATCCAAGCACGGCCAATATTTTTCTCAAGAAGGATCTACTTCAGTTATTTCTTGGCTAGTAAATGCCTTTTTTTCTGCATGGAGTATCTACCAAACTATACAAAAGTTTAACACCAGAATCAGCTTTCAGCTACCCATCTGGGAAAGAATATTCTGACTGTAATTATAAATTTTCATTGTGATAGCAAACCAAACATGGTTGATAAGAAAAATCATTCATGATTACATAGTGGTTATTGCTTACATAAAAATAATATATAAAAATAATATGAAGAAAGAAAACAAATGCCATGATATATTACAAAGGTATGTTCTTGCCATCAAATAATTTAAGCTTAAATATACGTAGGCATTCTTTTCATATCCCAATACTGGTAACAGTGTGCATTTCTTTTGAGACTTCCCCTGAACCATTAATGTAAAAAAATGACTCAGTCACTATAATCCATTGTTTTAATAAATTCAATGGCAGAGCAAAACTGGATCCACCAATATTGCTCCTCTCCCTCCAAACGATTTCCATAGAAGCTGTTGACATATTGCACTGTTGACAGTAGCGATGGTGGATTTGCCTGCAATATGATAATGTTCATATACAGCACACATCTGATAAAGATGAGTGACAATAACATATAGCCATAATTTATAGGAAACTGAAAAGTGTCAAAGAAATTTACAGGGTATTACAATTTAGGCTTTATCTTGACACCACCAGAGTGGTATCTGGAAACAGATTACTCCCATACATTCAACTAAAATATGAACAAGTAGATATTTGTTGTGAGCAGAGCAATTTAATTAATTTGTAATACTAAATACAAAGGACCCAGATACTATTAGCCATATTATTAATCGAAAGCTAGCCAATTTATTCCAGACAATTATGTTTATGTCAGCTTCTCCTGATGGATAGTTTTAAGGTATGTAACTGCATCTTATAGCAATACAAAATGACAGTACTTTTTGATGCATTATGTAGCTAAGCCTATAAGATTCACATTTTGCATGAAAAATATAAAATTAATAACTTACTCAATATCCTCCTCCCAAAATTCAGAATTTTTGTATTAATTTTCTGTACAACCAGATTTTTCCAAACACTTCCCAAGTCGCAAAACAGACTTTTTAATAGATTCCTTGTAACATTTCAGTTTTCACTTGTCCATAAAATTATTTGCATTACACTTACTATTAAGGAATTAGTAAATTTTTATTTGCGTTCCACAATATTTGATGTAATGCTGACATTACTTCATTGCTACTAATTGTTGTAAAATCAAAACTGTTTAAAGTCAAAATAAACATAGGCAACTAGTTTTACATTTTGTAAGCAAACATTGCAAATATATGTGCTTGTTTTATCCTTGCATGGCCAATTTGTAATTTTTATTATTATTAATGCTGGATTGTTTAAACATTTTCGCCTGGTGCCAGCATGTAACATGGTGCAGCATATGATTCAGTCAGCTGTGAGAAATTGCTCCTAAGCAGAAAGGGATGGCTTTAGAATGGTGGAAACCAGGCTAGCATCATGAATGTTGTAGAAAGGTTTTTAATGTAAGGTCTAGGTAAAATCAACAAGGACTGTTACAGATTTGACACAATGGAGTCAAGTCATGGCCAGAATGATGATGGTCAAATCTACAAGGCAGTACTTTCCTTGAGCCTGCAGTTAGTTAATGGAGTGAAGGGTCAGTACATGGTTCCCAGTACAAGCAAGATTGTTAATCTCAATTTTTGCCAAATGAAGTTGGCATAAGCTTCTCTCCTGATGATCCTGTGAACTGAATGTTTGTTAAACAGCAGAAGAGACTGGTGGTAGAAGATCAAAATAAAAGGAATTTGTAAATTGTAACTATTCATTTATGAATATTTATAACTTCATGTGATGGGACTAGAACACCAGCCAATTACAAAACTTTGACAACCGTCACAAAATTTGGATACTGTGACTTGCTGCTAAGCTCAAATTACCCATCAGCTGACTTACTGGTGGGTGTATATAAATAGACAGCAATGTCTGTTTTGTCTTATTACTTCACAAGGGTGTACATAAGAACATTTTTTGGATTCTCTTCTTAGTTCTGCAATATGAGTATCTATTGCCCTGTGACATTATAGGCAGAGATTCTTGAGGGAAATCTAGCACAGGTTCTCTGATTGCCAAGGCCTGCTTCATTCAGCATTTCATCAGACCTGGTACATTAAAATGAAATTTGACAAGCGAAAGAAAAACTTGGAAATTTTCATTGTTGTTTACTTCAGCCAGAAATCTTCAAGAACCAATCAAACAATAAGTCAGTTTTAGCTGAAGAGATAAGCCTCGATGTGTGGCATCTTTTCAGTAAATTCACAGAGACAAGTTTCATTTGTGTATGCCTCCCTTCCACTTTCCAGTGGAGTGAATACTGCTAGTGACCAAAATTTATTTGACCACAATTGACATGGGCAGTTATAATGTACACATTTAACTGTGATACATCTTGTATTGAAAAAAAGAGGTGTAAATCTTTAATCAAGTTGGGCGAGTGCAGTAGAATAAGGGAAATCTTCCATCACAACTGAAAGAACGAGTTCTGAAGCAAAATATTTGTAAAACAAAACCCAAAATCGTTCATTTTATAGCCTTATTTCCTCACTAGTTTTCAAATTACACAGGTAGCGTACCTACAAAAGTTGGATTATCTCACCAACATTACATTTTGAATGTAACAGCTACAATATTAAGCAAAAATGATTGTTTGGTAAAAATTTGAATTACAAAATGAGTCTATTTTCTTCACTTTTATATCTGCAATGCAATAAAATATCTAAAGCAGAACATCATATAAATTAATAACAAATCCTGAAGGAGCCATTGATCTCAAACGTATTTACAGATTTTAACCTAATTCTACGACTTAAATGAGAAGAAGCTCATAAATTTTCCAAATAGCTGAATTTCATGTTACAATATGCAGTTAAGGTAATGAAGTTAATGAAATTTTTATACTGAATGATGCAATTGCACAATTGTAACGTTCAAAAACTAGCAGAATGTGTTTTTGAAAAAGCACTTTGTAGGATAACTGTAAAACTTCCATGTCACTTATGCCAAGTGAATAACACTACTTTGAGTTCATAACTCTGGTAGGAAACTTGGTGTATTGAATGATGTTAATATGTTTATCAGATGGAAAGAGGAGGAAGGAGTATTAAACCAATATTTAATCATCAGTTCGGACCATAAGTCTAATAAACAAGAAACACGACAAGTTTCACATACATGGTTTACTTCTAATATTGCAACAATCAGTAAATGAAATGATATTGAAGGTTACAACTTTAAGTAGATGTACTGTATAAATCATAACCAATACAAATGGATCAATTCCCAAAGAAGGGAAAAAAAACTTTGCATTCAAATATTCACAATTAACATAAGACAATTAAGAAAACTCAGCAACAATACAAGACTACTTACCTTTATCAGCACATACACCAGAACTGGAACAAAGTCATCAGCAGCAGGTACACCATTATCACACGCCAGAGCCAGCAGGTTCATTATAGTTGTAGCACAGCGGAACACACACATAAGCTTGTCTCTTGGTGTTTTGTACGCTGATATGGCAGCAATTTCTGCTTGTGCTGATGGCCATGGGCATTCATAATGAAACATCTGTAAAAAAAATTAAAAGTTAAATATTTAAAAATATGTGCTATGCTAAAACAAAGCATTATCTCTAAAACCACACAAATCTAGCAGACTCTAGTTTGATATGATCTTTGTCCAAATGAATGAAAATGTAGAAAATACTGAGAACAAAACTTGCGCCCAAGATTTTTCCCAAATGCCAGTGAGTATTGCAGTCAAGCAACATTACAAATATCTGACTCAATTCCTACTTAAAAAAACTGTAAATGTATAATTTAAGATACATATAATATACAAAATTCAAAATTCTGCATTAATCTTACCAGCAATAGCATCCAAAACCACTAGACCAGTACAAACAGAATGGAGACTACTCTTTGAATTAAGTAAAAGAATGTGATCTTCATGGGTGTATGTACCAAATTGTAAAAACATGATATTTTGATTGCTAGTGCCACTGTCTTCTTTCAAACCTGAAGGAGAAAGCGGAGCTAATTGTCAAAATACTGTGTTTTTAAAATGAAATTCAGAGGTGCACCTATGAAGATTTCAATGGAACCGTATCCCAGGAATGTCTACATCCTTACATTAAGTAAAACAAGTTTCCTGCTACACCGTCTTCCTCCCCCTTATACACCTTGTATTTTCAGTCTGTACTCAAATTACCAACCTGAACAGATTGCTACTAAACTAACAAGGTGCCTTAATGGTAATGGAAATCTGCTAAACATTATGGTTTCAAATATGCCAGACATTTACAAAATCATTTCATTTATATAGCTTTACACATCATTCAAGGTGAGATCATTATATGCAGAAATGAACTGGGGTCAATGAATGGAAAGGAATTCAGCCTAGGCCTTCTCAGTGAATCATCTGGGCAATTTCTTGGATTGAGTTTGGTAAAAATTGAAAACCAAAATCTGGATAACACGACGGGGATTCGAACCTGCACCATCCTGAATAAGAGGCCAGGGTGTAACTGCTCACACTCAGTCAAAGGTGTTTTTAGTGAATACAGAAATAAGAACTTTCAAGTCCATTATTCATCACAATTGCCTTTTTAATGTTTTCACTTCTGCGGGTTGTCCAGCACATCCCCTTCCAGAGGCTGTGCTTATTTTGAATGCAAGGTTTGATCTACTACTAGCTTGCTAGTCCTACCATAGTATTGATGAGGGAGCGAATGTGTTGCCATCTAAATTGTGTAAGACATGTTCTGTATGGTAAATCATCTCCGTTTGTGAAATGTGTAGTTTATGAGGCTGTGCCAGCATTTGTCTCACTGTTTGGGGAAAACCATCTAAAAACCTGCAACCTAGATGTCCAGTGAGTCGGGCCCAAAATGTGAACTAAGGCCCGTTGGACCTCCTCAATCAAGTGTTGTGGCAATTCAATGTCTGCAGCCACACTGACATGTCCATCATTAAAACTACAAAATCAATTGCTGAGCATAATTTACTTTTTTATTTTCATCATTTACATTTTGAGGAAGCTCGAAACAAAAATCCATTAGGTATTTCCTAAAAGATAGTAACAGCAAGCACTACTGAAAGATGTGGAACAACATTAAATGTGTAATTAGTGATGGTATTGACAGTTATCTGTCATAGCATATCAAAAATACCCTATGAACTACTATCAGTAGAAAATTTCAAAAGGATCACAAATAAATATAAATTAATCATTTTGAACTGACAGATTTACAATAAATAAATCAAGTAAAAAACAACTGGCTCTATTTTCTCACGATGTGATGAAAGTTAATGATGCCCAATTGCAGTTTGATGCTATTTTTCTTAATTTTGAAACAGATTTTAAATACTGCACCATAAAATATAACCTATCAAATATCTGGGCATATGGAGTGTATTAACAGATTTGTGAATATGTAAGTGGGTCTTCTGAGTGCATGACTATTATTAAGGGCATAGCCTCTAGTAGTTTAGAATCTGCATAGCATCCCATATCAAAATGTAATACAGCTGCTTCTTTTATTAATTTTTAGAAATAATCTTGCAGATAATGTTGATAACAGTTTGTACATAAGTGCTGCAGTTATCCACTAGGAAGTAAAATATTTCACTGATTGATAAGAGATTCAATGTGATATTGGCATTATTTCAACATAATGTGTTAAATGACGATTACAAAAAATGGAAGACAGTGCCCATAACAAATACAAGGTAGACACTTGTCCTCAAGCACAAAATAAGCAGTTTATGTTCTCAAAATGTTGATTCCTTGAAATATTTAGGTGTAACAGCATACAATCTTAACTTCAGGTAAAGGTAATTCTAGAATACTATCCATAGTAAAAAAAAATATGTACATACGAAGTAGATGGTGTCTCTTTTAAGTCTTCATGTAGAATACTGTTGTGCTTTTTGGTACCCATATCACAAAAGAATGATTAACAAAACAGTGAATGTATATGGAAGGGTTGTAATTGTATGACCACTTGCCACAGTTCAAACAAGTGTTATAGTCTTGCTACAGATGGTGGGCTGGAATCATCTGGCATGCAAAGAATGTAGTTTCCACTTGGATTTATGCTCAAAAATATGAATGTCCACTTTCATTTAAAACTGCAAAGAAATACTTCTCCCACTGACATGTTAGTATCAAAATGACAAGAAATACCAGGGTAAAGTGGTGTCATAGTGATCAGTATATGTTTTCTTTCTTCAGTCATCTAATTAGGGACTGAAGGGCACACAGGAAAGATTAGTTAGTGCAAAGAACCTCCCACCAGCAACAGGCTTTTCAATTATAGAGAATAAATGTAGATGAATATGACTAGTTATCTGTTTAATAAAATCTGAATTCTCTCAGTAAAGTTCTGACAGAAATTGTTTGAGATGCTTTTTAGGTTCTCAAACAAGATTAATAGTACTACTAACACCGCCATAGTTCAAGTATTTTTCTCCTTGTATTAAATTTTGTTTTGCTTTTTAATGCAAATGTTTTGTCAGTTAAATTCATCTAATTTCCTTTCATCAGCAAAAATATTCAAACAGTAAGTTTCTTATAAGGTTAAACACACCCATATATGCAGTTTACCCACATCTATACTCTGAAATTCATTATATTGTAGGTGTGAGACGATTTGAGTTAAGTCAAGTTAACAACGGCACTATCTATACTTTTTTCTGAAAGCAATTCAGGCCATTATTGATGCTGCATGCCTCATCTTTCTATTATGCCTAGATATCAGCTTTCACTTAGCACATTTATTGCAAAGATGAAACATGCACTTCATATTTTTTTGGCAGGAGGGGGGGGGGGGTGACTTGTAGTAAGTTCCATGAGACCAAAGAGCTACCTATCCTTGAAAACTTCTATAGTTTCATGTTGAACAGCAAGAAGATCATCAGCATAAATAAAGGACTTGCACTACTCGTTGTCTACAGCTTGATCATTTGTGAAGCCTGCTGAGGCAAGAATACTACCCTGAGGAAGATCATTCTTTAATTTAAGTGGATGGATTTTTGAATTCTGAAAGCTGATGAATAATTGCCTGTTACAGAGGAGTTCAAAAACTATTTCTGTGAAGCTGAAATCCCAAGTCAGGTTTGCATATGTTAGGAAGGCATTTCTTTATGCTGATTATGTCATAAGAATCTTTAGTAATAAATGAAATACCTGGGATAAATCCAATATATAAAGTAGGAAATGAAGTAGCCTAATATGACAACTCCGATAGTATTCAAACAGTAAAATCCCAAAAGACATCGTTTAAAACCCTTGTAACATTGCACTAAATATGCCTGATCATATAAAGATTTGTAACAATAATTATGTTGATGCTGATAGAGAGATAAACAATGAAGGAAATGTAACTGCTAACCACTTAGAATGAAGTAAAAGTAGTTTAAGTTAATCAAAGACTGGTGGGTACACCATTTTAGTATGAACAACAGGAGTTAATGGTTTTAAAAGAAAAAAAAAGTTTGGGGAAATACATTATTTAGTAGTGATGAATATCGAATTTGTAAAGAAGATGTTATGAAAATATGTAAATAATACTGGTTGAGAAACATTACTATAAAGAAAAGAATATCAAATTAACCTTTTTTTTTTGTTATGTCTTAATGCCTCGATGTCAAGGGGGGCAATGAATGGGAAGGAATTGCTTTTAAGCAACATTCTAGGATTAAAGTAGAGCTCACATCAGATTCCATGTTGGTTATTATCCCCCTCCCTGGGATCTCATTTTATAATAGGCTAAATGAGCTATTCTAGAAGACCTGATTCACAGAAATATCCTCAGGCCCTCCAATACACTCTTTACTGACCAAGATACAGAGATTGCTCTGTTTATTTTTTGGTCCTCATCATTGAAATATTAACAGTAACTGTGAACATCAAGAAACTTAGACATCCTTTACAGGGGCAGATACAATGGTTATTTTATTACCCCTCCACACAATGAAGCTATGAATATGAACATAAAAACAAATGAATAACATGCAGTACGTTAATTCATTAAAAATACATCTGAAATAATTTTTAAATGATACATAAGACATAATCCAAAATCAACTTTCAAGATGGTAGATATACAGCACATAACACAAGGGTCATAGAGAAAGTAACTTATCTTTGTGCCTAGCGTGGAGATGGGTGGGGATGGAGCCACCATATTGGCATCAAAACATTTCTATACTCAGTACACATCAAGATGTCATAGGATGTGGACTGTGATTTTTCTGCTTTGTTTGTTGTGAATTATTGAAATGTGCACTTCAATAGAAACTCCAGCGAGTTGTGAGGTGCATTCAGTAGGATTTAGTGAATCGCGCAGTAATAGTAATAGTTATCACTGGCAAAAAACCTCAAACCAACAGAAATTCATTGGCAACTTTGTGAGGAGAATGGAGATACAATAATGAGTGAAGATGGAGGGAGGCAGTAGTGCATTCAATTCAAAAATGGTCACAATAATGTTCATGATAAGAACTGCAGTGGTTGGCCTAGCCTTGTAACTGACGAACTGTTGATGAAAGTCAAAAATAAAACTAGTGAAAATTGACGATTTATGATTACGCAACTCTCGCTTCTTTTCTCCAAATTTTACGATGTTTACTGCATGAAACTGTATCAGAGAAGCTTGGTTATTATAAGTTTTGTGCAAGGCGGGTACCAAAATCTTGATGGAAGACCACAAAAAACAACATCTTGCTGCATTGGTGAATCTCCTCGAAGCCTATGACAAGGATGGTAATGCACTTCTCAATACTGTCATAATGGGATACATGGGTATAGCATGTCAATTATGAGACAAAAAGACAGTCCATGTAATGCAGGCACCTGAGTTCTCCCAGAAAACCAGTAAAATGTTTGCAAACATTGTCAGCCAGAAAGATTACGGCAACTGTGTTTTGGGACACAGAGAGAAAGCTTCTTGTTGATTTCCTTGAATGTGGCACAACAATTAACTCAGAAAGGTATTTTGAAACATTGAAAAAACCATGGCAAGCAATACAAAACAAGCATTGAGCTCAGACATGTTTTTATGACAATGCACATCCACACACAGCTAAGTGTACCCAACAGCTCTTGGATGGTTTTGAATAAAAGGTGTTTGATTATGCACCATGCAGTGCGAATCTGGTGCCGAGTGTTTACCACCTCTTTCCAGCGATGAAGAACTGCCTCAAAACACAAAAACACAATGCTTTGACAGTGACACAGAACTTCATGCTGGTGTAAACCAGTGGTTGAAATCTAAGGTGGCATATTTCAACACAAACAGAATTGAAATACCTTGTGCAACAATATGATAAGTGCCTTAAATTAAATGGCAACTACACAGAAAAATAGTTTTAGATTTTCCCTTTCAAAGTTTCTTTTTGTTATTTGGTTGGTTTTTTTATTTCAATACATAAGTTACTTTCTGGACAGCCCCCGAAGGAAACTGACTGCAACAAAATTTGATGAAGATCTTGTAAACCACTTTGAAATGAATAATGGTAAAAGAAACATATTTCATAAGCTATCATTAGGCATATCCAATATTAACCATCCAGGAAGAAAATAATTCCTGGGAAAAAAGCTATAATGCATCCATACTAACCTTTGGCACTCTGAGGTCCTTGTGGTCTGGAGTTATAACATTTGACAGCTTTTTCATATGTTCATGCAAAACCCTAAAAAAAAAAAAAAATGTTCATAATTGTTTATATTAAAACAATTTACAAAAACTTATATATTTTAACATTATTATCATCATGGAGCTGATGTCCTAGTGGCCCACAACTATGATTCTTATTTATTTTTACGCAAAAAATTTTCACAGTGTAAAGTATATTGTTCATTTATTACTTAGGTAATTTGTTCAAGTCCTTCATTTCCCTACTCTCCCACTCCCTTATGTTTGAAATCGATTGATACTTTATTACTATGGTATTCTTTTACCTTCCACAGGCCGTTTCTAAATTTTCCACAAAAATTAACCCAGACCTCATCACCAGTATATGTCTTATACATACTGATAATTCTCTTTACTCAGCTTCTGCCCACAATGACCCCCAATCCAAATCTTTTATCATTGCAGTATACGAGTTCATTCTTTGGTAATTTCCACAGACAAATCTAGCTACCCTACTCCCACTCAAAATCCAGTATTTGATACTCATTATGTTGGCCTGACCAAAGTTTTGTAACCCATCTGTATTGCTTACCCATTACAATCTCTCATTATCCTCTCCAACAGATGCAGTACTTTACCTACAACCTCCCCAATGTGCCCTGCCAAGTTTAGCTTACTGTAAACCTATATTCCCAGGAACATTTTATTCCTTTAGCAAGCAATTACACTTATCATACAACACCTTTGCTCTCCTATCTGTACACTTAATAAGTTGTCTCTTCTTGATATTTATTTCCATTCAATGACTACCCACCCATCTAGATATCCAGTCTAGATATCTTTGCATTTCTCAACCCTCTCTTGATTAAATCCTATTATACAGTATTATGTCACTTGTAAACAGCCTAACTTCCAACTGTACATCAACAACAGAATCATTCATTAGAATAATGAACAGTATTTATTTATTTATCGTATGATTAACAAGGTGCACAACAGGAAATGTACATATCACAAGCTTGTACAATTTCAAATCTCAAGATCTAATGTTTTAATCCAGTCAACTTCACTGATCGACACATTATGTAATTCCTCCATTGTTCCCTTGTAGGCCCGAAGAGGACAGTCAGAAACGATGTGATTGATTGTCTGTAAGGTGGCTCCACAGTCACAATTTGCAGAATCTACCCAGCCCCATTTGTATAATAAGTAGGCGCATCTGCCTTGTCCTGTTCGAATTCGATTGATGATTCTCCACTGCCGCCAGGGGAGATTGAAACCTTGTAATCTTACTGAGTGATCCTCAACTAGATTGTTATTGGCTAATGATGACTGCTCCCATTGAGTTGTCCACAGCTTATTGATGTTAAAAGAGGACTCTGTAAGGTTGATTGCTGTGCGCCATGGTGGTTTTGTTGATTTCAAGCGTTGATGTTTTGCTTGGATCATATCTTGATGTATAGGCAGCTGAGGGTTTTTCAGGATATTTTTCCAGATTTTTAAGAGAGCTTCTGATCTTCTTATTGACGGGGGTGAGATGATGCATAGCACAGGAAGCCATATGGTGTTCGTGCTGTGAATACATCCCGTAATTATTCTCATTGCCTGATTGAGTTGCACATCTATCTTCTTTGTATGGGCACTATTGATCCAGGATGGGCAGCAGTATTCAGCAACAGAGTATGACAGAGCTACTAAGGCTGTGGATCTTAGAATGTGAGCACTGGCACCCCATGAAGTACCTGCAAGATTTTGGAGAGTATTATTTCTTGTTTTGACTTTGGCAGCCAAATTTGAGAGATGCTGTTTGATTGTTAGAGTTCTGTCCAGTGTTATAACCAGATATTTTGGTGTGCCGCAATACGGCAAGACTTCGCCTCTGAATTTAACTTCCGGTTTATATTGTGCCTGTCTGTTGCGTAAATAAAATGTTGAAATAACTGTTTTCTGAGGATTTAGATAGTGGCACCATTTCTTGAAGTAGTCATCTAACTTTTCCAGATCAGCTGATAAACTTGTTTCTGCATCATAAAAGTTGGGGTTCTGGTTCACCAAACAAATGTCATCAGCGTAAGTAAATTTTCTTGAAGATGTTTCCGGTAAATCATGAGTATACAAATTGAATAGAAGGGGCGCTAAAACAGATCCTTGGGGTAAACCATCATTTAGTACAAATAATCTGCTTCTGTCATTATCAGAGTATTCCTGAAAGTATCTATTGCTCAACATGTTGTTAAGTAGTTCCATAAGTTTTCGACATGGGAAAATACTCACAAATTTCAGAAAAAGTCCTTCTCACCAAACAGTGTCATAGGCAGCTGACAGATCCAAAAAGGCAGCCACATTTACTGATTTCTTCTCAAACCCATTTTCAATATGAGAGGTGAGAGTGAAAACCTGGTCATTACAACTTCTCCCTGGCCTAAATCCTGCTTGTTCTATGGGAATATGGTTGTTGATTACTTCAGAAATTCTATTGTAGATCAGGCACTCAAGGAGTTTGTATGTTACACTTAGAAGTGCTATTGGTCGATAATTTGCCACTTTTGTGGGGTCCTTATTTGGTTTCAATATGGCTAATATTTTTGTTTTCTTCATTAACGGTGGAAGGTTTCCAGTTTGTAGGATATTTGAGAAGAAGTTGGTAAGCGATCTTACTGTAGCTGGTCCACAGTGGGCCAAAAGTTCAGGATATATATCAAATCCAGCTGCTTTTCTCAGTTTCATTCATTTGATTGCATCTTTGGTCCCAATGCGCTACACTGTGGCATGTGGCACACCTTTATTCACATCCATCTCCCATGATATTGCATAACCCACTTTGGCTCATTGCTTCCAACCTCTTACAAATTCCTCCAGGTAGCAAAATACATCATGGTTTATCCTAATGGCCTTAACCATATCCACGACCATTATTTGGCTAACTCCGTCAAATGCCTTAGAAATCTAGTGCTACACTATATACTTGGCCTTCCTTCTCTTCTCGCTTATAGCTTTATGCCTCATGAATGCTGAAGTCATTAGAGGAGAGAAAGTATTGGGGGCAAGGAATTGGAAGGAATTCAGCCATGGTCTCTTGAAGGAATCGTCCCAGCATTCACCTGACCATGGAAAATCACAATCCGGATTGCTGGATGGGATTCCAACCTGCATTTTTTCAAGGCTTCCTTGTCATTTTCATCTGAAATACCTTTTACGTAACACAGTAACTGAGTTTCATATGAATAATCTCTTCTAAATTCATGCTGCTGGCTTACAAACCACTTATTTTCCTCACAGATTTTCCTAATGTGGCTGGCTATACAACCCTCCATCAACTTTCCTAGCACTGAAGTTAAGCTAATGGGTTTACAGTTTTCAAACCTATGTTTGTCTGCATCCTTATGAATTGGTACTACTATGCCACATTTCCAGTCTTCTGGAATTCAGCAAGTCTCCAGATTTAAATCAAATAATACTCCCAGGTATTGTACAGTGTCTTTGCCACCTACCTTTAACACATCTGTAATAATATTATCTACAGGGACCCGACATTAATCAAACTATGTAACTCTCTCTAATTCATATTTACTAAAATGTTAATGATTCTCCTCAATTTGTTACATTCCCCATGAGACAATCCATAACAGTCTCACCAATCAGTTGCTCAGTATCTCTGCTATTTCCTGTTACTTCTCCATAATTGTTTGTATACCTTCCCTCCCTCTTATGTTTCTGACATAGCTGTAGAAATTTCTACTTGCATCTTTCACTGCTCCTAGACATAAATTTTTTAAAGAATTCATCCATACCTTCTTTCTTTGTTGCTATTAATTCCCTATTCAGTTCTTCCATGTATTCTCCATTGTGCTGCTGCTTCTTTAATCTATGATGTTCCCCTCTCACCAACCTCTTCAACCCCGTAACATCCTTATTGTAATTTATAGGTTCTGCGCTCCTCCAAATTTTTCATTTTGGTACAAATATTTCTTACACTGTTCATACTATTTCATTGATCTGTTCCCATTTACTTTCTACTGTATTAGTGCCTTCCTTTCACACATTGAACCTTTCCTGTAAATACTCTCTTCGTTCTGAAACCATTGCCTTGTTATAATTACAACTATAATCTCTCTTTTCCTTGGTTATCCATTTCCTGAACTCCCTTATGCCTCCCAACTGCCTCATGATCATATATTCCCTCTGTCACTTGGGATCCTACACAAATTTCATTAAGGTATACTATTTTTTTAAACTAGCATATTGTTTCATTCTTGAGTAAACCATCCTTTCCTCACAAGGAAGCAGAGATTAAAACCATTCCAGTTAACACATGATATATTTAGATCCACCTATTATGACTACTTTATTTACACTTGTGAACTCTAGATATGAAATCATCATCTCCCCTATGGTATAATTTTGTTCATTTATCCTCCCACTTTGGTAAGCAGCTATAATAATTATTTTTTGTTCCCTTTTATTTCTCTCACAGCAAGTCATGTTCATTATTTGTGAATAGTTCCTTCAAACTGCAAACAAGTTATTCAAAGAAAATACTGTGACTGAGAATGTTATAAAATAAGAAACTTTCATACTGCTTGTTCACGTCATTATAAGTTCAAGGCAGATTTTATGGATGATTAACTAAAATGTAAACTTGCATTTTTTATAAACCATACAGTAAAATATTAATAATTTTGTAAACTACTACTTTAATCTCACAATAACACAAAACAGTAAAACTAATATGGATTTAGATAGGAAGAATGTAAATCAAAGCTTACTCAAGGAGACAGAAACCATGCAACAAGCACACAAACAAAATGAGAACAACAGAACTGTCAGACTAGTGCACACATTTTATCATTTCTTTCCTTAAATTCGAAACATTTGAAAAGATCTAACCTAAGGAAGAACCATCTGTTTTTCTACCAGTCTGAAAATTGTACAAGCTTATGCTTTCAGATGTCTTATTCTTTTCATGTAGTAGTAGTTTTTGTGGCAAAGTGTAGGGGTCATTATAATATTTCCCTAGATGACTACAGAAAAATCACCTATACACCACAATAAGGATCAATCACACACCAGAACACAGGTTTGAATCTGGGATGAATTGTGCCACATGATGTCCAGCATGGTGTGCACACATGAACAAACTGCTGGGTCACAATTTGTGATCTGTCTCAGATGCATGTTCATCATGTAGTTTCTTTCATTACTGATAACCTTTGGTTTACCTTCGCCATATCTAAATCCTTGTTCATATAACTTCTCAATATCTATATCAAACAATCAAATGATTTACATACTGGTCTCTAGAAATGTCACCATCTCCATTAGGATAGATTGCTTGCAGATACACACGACTTATCACAGCTCTCTCTATAGCAGTATGTGCCATTTTTATTTGAGCACTACTTGCAGCTGAAAAAAAGACACAATTACTGTGAAGTACAGCTAACACCAGTAAAGAAAATAAATCCAGAAAGTAAAATCATAAATCAGAAAATAAATATTTCTTATCTGTCAAGATATAGAATCTAAAACATGACAATGTCAAATTATTTTTGTAAATTGTGTTAAAACTGCAGTGATGTTCTTAATAAAAGATGGAAATTTAATTTAAATTTTCACTAATTAATAACATCAAAGAAATGTTTTTACAGCAATTTTTATGTTTCCACCAAAATCTGAGACTCTCCCAACCTTACACATCGAGTTAGTAAAGTGAAATGATTATTACACAACTGACAAGTCATTACATATTATTATCAAAAGTATTCTCATTTCCCCTCATTTCCATGGTATCTGGCCATTTGGGGCATTATAATGCTTTAAGATAAAGTATGTAAAACATTCAGTGCATCCTTTGCATTATTGCTCAATAGTTTAATTAGATAAATTTCTTTGACATACATCTTCGTATCTGGCAACTAAATCTCTTATCGAGTACAATTATTAGCAATAAGTATTGGTAAAGGATATTCACTAAAGTTATATAAAAT